>JBBPBT010000215.1:498661-530722 GCA_037974875.1 Cicer bijugum
ATTTTTTAGACTCAAGAATTTTAATTTATTAAACCTGTGTTTTTCTTTCTATTTAAAATAAATAAAACTACTCTTCAATCATTGCTATTTTAATAGAAATAAATATGAAATATTTTTGTATTTCCAAAAAATCCATTGAAAAATGATTTTAAAAATTAAATATAGAACTTGTAAAAATCTAATTTTGTATATCATAATTCAAACTAGCCTCACCCATGTTTTTATTACTATAAACAAATTAATAAATTTATTAATAATTTCTTTTTAATTGTAATTTCTAAATTAATAATGCTTAAATAAAAAAAAAATTATTGGATTACATACACTCGAAATAACATTTTCAATAGTTAAATTACAATGATTGAAATTTGAAATTTGTGATTTTAGTCAATAAACCTTGTTTTTAAATTAAAATAATGTTTGTATGGTCTGAAACAGCTCCAAGAGTTTTGTATGATAGGCTAAGCCGTTGTTTATTAAAAAAGATTTTGAAAGAGGCTACTTGGGCACCACTTTTTTTGAAAAATCATCTATGAATTCCTTTTCATTGTCCAAGTATATGTTGGTGATATAATTTTTGGTTCTACTAATGTTAAGCTCTATCAAAAGTTTTCTAAGTTAATGAAGAATGAGTTTGAGATAAGTATGATGGGAGGCCAAAGCTAAAAATGAATATTAATTCATGAGACCAAAAATATACAATATAATTTCTTAAGAAATTTAAGATGGATGAATGTAAATCCACAGTTACACCTATGTACCCCACATGTTCACTTGATAAGAATGAACCAGGTAGAAAGGTGGATCGAAAGGTATACAAAAAGATGATTGAATCTCTTATCTAGTTAACTAACTCTAGACCTGATATTATCTTTAGTGTGTGTAAAAAATTTATGTATGACCCTAAAGAACTGCATTTAACTATAGTTAAAAGGATCATTAGATATCTGATGGACACTACTAATCTTGGTCTATGTTATCATCCATCATCTGAGTATAGTTTTGTAGGTATTTGTTATGTTAACTATGCCAATGATAAACTAGAAAGGAAATACACAAGTGGAAACTATACATTCCTTGGTGAAAATTTGATCTCCTATTTAAACAACATACAATGCATCATTGGTCTATCTATAACAGAAGGAAACTACATTTCAGTAGTCAACTGCAACACTCCATTTTAACAGAAGGAAACTACATTTTTGTAGTCAACTGCAACACTCCATTTCTTTGGATGAAATATCTACTATAGGACTTTAAAATTATTGATACTAAAATATCTATAAGCGTATACTAAAACATACTAATTGCTGAAATCTCTATAAGCGTATACTAAAACATACTAATTGCTGAAATATGTATGCTCTACCTTTGATGAATAGGATCTCTTCTACCTGTATTTGTTTAAAATTCGATTTGTTTCATATATGGATAGTTTAATTGAAAAATGATTGTTTTTTGTGCTTTTCTGACATGTGTGGCTTCTTGTGTGTTAACGTGTGCATGGTAGTTATTGTTTTTTGCTTTGAGAAACTCAAATACTTTATTAAAAATACCAACACTCAAGTCACTCATTATTTTCATGTATTTCCCACAATTTTACTATCCTTTCAAACCTTAAAAACTATCTCTAAAACTCCCTTGAATTCCCTAATGGATTCAAGTTCCACTCCTTGTTCTACACACTGTAAAACTTCTAATGCCCCCAATATGGCATGTAATATTGATCAACTTGAGATTCTCAATTAACTTCAAATTTATTTCACTAATCTCGCTAAGAATGGGTTTGACCACATTGAAAACTTTATTGTTATTGGAAGATATGAGTACTTTAACCTAGACCAACCTTATGTTTTAGATGTTCTAGTTCACGAATTTTGGAGGTTTGCTTATGTAAACAAAGATGGAGAACTTTCCAATGTGGTGTTAGAGCTTCCCATCAAAATCACTTAAAAAACCATTGATGCTATTACCAAATGTTTGGATGAATGAATGATAATTGTAAATGGATATAAATCAAGGGTTGGCTCTTCATAAATTAACTAGGAACATTTTGAAGATTCCAAGGTCAATTCATAGTCAATAAATTTAAAGTCTAGATATGGAATGTGTGGTGTGTATAGGGTTTCTCAATGTTATTTTGATTGTCTAAATAGAAGAATGATTCATGAATGATTGTTGATAAAACTACTCCAATGGTGTTAGAAACGTTTGTCTTTGAGTTTCTCTGCAACAACACAAATCTCCCCCACTTCCCAATAGTAAAAGAAAATCTATAGAAAGTAAAATAAAAATGAATTTCAGTCAAACTCACTCAAAAACCATTGCTGCTATTACCAAATGTCTGGAAGAATGAATGATAATTGCAAATGCATATAAATCAAGGGTTGCCTCATCAAAAATCAACTAGGAACATTTTGAAGATCCCAAGGTCAACTCATAGTCAATACAATTAAAGTTTAGATATGGGGTGTGTGGTGTGTATAGGGTTCCTTAGTGTTATTTTGATTGTCTAAATAGATGAAGGATTCATGAATGATTCTTGATAAAACTTCTCCAATGGTGTTAGAAATGGCCGTCTTTGAGTTTCTCTGCTAAGGCTCAAGTCTCCCCACTTCCAAATAGTAGAAAAAAATCCCTAGAAAGTAACACAAAAATGCATTTCAGTCGTAAAGTCCACTTGTCCGGAAATGCGTCCCAGGCGCAGCTCCTGCGATTTAGACGCACAACTTCTTATTTTTGCGTTTTCTACATTTTTCTCATCATTTTAGTCCGAATTGGGTTCTGGTGTCTTCAAGAAAGTTATAGCTATGAATTGTAGCTTTCTTTTTCATTTCGTTTGATTCAAATTAGAAATCTAAAACTCCAGATATGGCTGAAATACACAAAATACGTCATGTTGATTTCTCACCAAAGTTCAACACTGCACTAAAACAAAGTAACAACACAAAACTACGAAAAAAATCTCTACTTAATCAAAAAAATAAGACCATAAATATTTCATTAAATCAATGAAATAAAATCAAGAAAATAAATCAAATAACTCCTTAAATTAACTAACGGATAAAGTTAAATCAGACTAAATTGGATGAAAAATATGCTTATGATGAAGAGTCATGAAATATGCTAGATCAAGATAATAAATTACCAGACCTTCAACACAATACTTATTATCGCATTCTGTTAATGTTCATTATCCACCTCCCTACCTCACAAAACTTCTTCCCAGGGTAGCAAGCTTGAAAGTTTCTTTCTCTACAATACGATATCCAAATAACAAATACGGAACAAATAGACATGCATATATACTTATTATAGAAAAATATAACTAAATCATACACTTCATTTAACAATTCAACACAAAGAACCAAAGATACAAATTAAAGAAATTCCTTGATTATGTTGGTGTATGTGACCTCTTATTTGCGGAAGACTTATGCAGAATGATGTCTAATCTAACATGAATGCACAGCGGTTCAAAATTTCAATTTTGTTTCACACCAAATTGAATACGGTCCCTAGTTCACAATTCTAATGAATGTCAAACTATATGGATCATGGAGATATGGAGAAGTCAAGAATGATTATTATTGTGGATGTTGATTTACATGCAATTATTATTAAGACAATTAGTCAATATTTGAAACGAAATAATTGCAGAAATGTAAAAAGAAGAGATAAGGGAAAAGAAAAGGTGTACGCAGGATTTTATACTGGTTCAGCCGTCCCTTGACGACCTACATCCAGTTCCAAGATCCAACAAGATCTTAGCCTATCCAATAGAACTTCTTAGATTCAGTTTACAGATTTTCACAGTGTGCCTCGCACCAATCTTAAACTAATCTCCTAGTTCTATCTTTTCCCTTACCTGAATTCCCAAGTTTAAGTCCCATAAACTTGAACAAGAATTTAGTTAAGCGTCTTCTTGTTGACAACCCTTAACCTCGAAGAACACCACCAGTAAAAACTGGATTTTCTCACAGTAATTTGATTACAAAAAGTTTTTACAGAAATGAAAAGATCAATTATACAATGTTCTTGATCTTCAAACTTCTCAAAGCATTCTTTGTCAATTCAGTCTTTTTCAATCCTCATTGATCATAAACGTTGATTGTTCATGGCTGAAAAAGATGTTCAAAGTCATGTCAGTTGAGAAAGAGTTAGTGGTAAAAATGATAGATCTCAAAGTGTAAAAGTTCTGAATGTGTTCTCTCTCTCTATCATAGTGTGTGAAAGCAGTTTATATAGTTTCTGGAAAAACAACGTATGAATCGATTTGGCAAATCAATTCATTAGAGTTATAAAGCATACTAATATATCGATGTAACCAATCGATTTTGCGAATCTTGCTTTTCTTGAATCTTGAAACTGCTTACACTAATCGATTTAACGAATCGATTATTTTAACTGAGTTCTTCAGACTTGGATGAATGTTCTTAATTGAATCGATGTTCATAATCGACTTGGCGTGTTTTGTTCCAACAATGAGATCAAAAACAATCGATGTACTTGATCGATTCACCCAATTCAGTCATCTCTGTTTCTAAAAAATCTTTGTACCAATCACTTTAGTCAATCGATTACACTGGTTCCAGGGACACAACGATTTTCAACAATCGAATTGCCTAACCGATTGAAAAATTAAGTCTGAAGCTTATTTCAGCAGTTTGCTCTTTCAATCGCTTTACCACGTCGATTGATGCCAAACTTAATTCAACTGAAATAAAATAGTTGATTGTGCAAATCGACTGTATATGTTCCAGACCAATGTTAGTTTTAAACTCATTTTACAAAATGGATTTGCCTAATCGATTGAGTAATCATTGGTTTAGCTCTGGGACATTCACACTCAATTGTGTCAATCGATGTAGACAAACAAACAATAAAGAAGTGATTGGTTTAATCGATTTTCCAAATCGATTAGTCTGCAAGGCATGCTACTGACTTGCGCATTTTAATTACAGTAAGTGTACCAATCGATTTGTCTAATCGAAGCAAGCAATCAGGTCAGTCCTGGTGATTTAACCAATCGATCTGCCTAATCGATTTGTGGCAAACTAGCTCTCTGACTTGCACATTTTATTTTCTAATAAATGTACCAATCAATTTGCCTGATCGATTGATAGCCTGTTTGATTTTTCATAGCATGTGCAAATCGATTTTGCTCATCGATTGATTAATCCCAGACTTAATAATGTCATCCAATCCTTTTACAGAATCGATTTTACTAATCGATTAGCTTATGGATCTTCAAGGTTTTGTTGATTTCTTGAGTTCCAAGCAATGGTTTCAAGTTTGTAGGATTGAATGGATGTTCCTGAAATTTTCTCAATTCACACTGTTAGATTTATTTAAAAGTGTATGTTTGTCAATAACTTCAAAAACGAGCGAGCATATGTCTAACAATTATCCATATGTCTAACAATCTCCCCCTTTTTGATTTAAGTGACAAACATGCAATTTTTTAACTAGAGAAACATTTCAAAGGAATATAATGAAATAAAAATAGTTTTACAAAGCTCCCTCTAAATATGTGTATCATACTTTACAAGAGGGTTATCCGAGCAAATTTGTAAAAACAATAGAGCATATTAGATTATCATATAAGATAAACACTGTTAGTACAAGTCAAGTAAAGTCAAGTTATAAAATTTCTCTCCCCCTTTGTTAGTTCAGTCAAAAAGAGAGGAGGCAAAAGAAGTTTGCTCCCCCTGAGTTGGTAGCAAACCTGAAAAACTGAATGCTGCTAAAACAATGAACTGATTAGTAACAAGAGCAGGAAATTCAGTATGATTATAAACTTGAAAACTTGTATCAGTGCAATAAACAAGAACAACAAATTATGGCACGCATTTGAAATAATGAAAATGAAATGCAGCAGCAATTAACACAATCAATAGGCTTCAAAAAGATATTATGTCCATTCATCAACAGAAATTACAGCCTATATAAGCAATTTACACAGATAAGCAAAACAAAAAAAATCAAACAACTAAGAGAACCTAAAATTATAAGCATCTATGGTTGGCTGATCCTCATTATTAGCAGGGGATGAGGCTGAGACCGCTGTATTACCCTCAGCAGGTGTCTCCTCATCATGAGTCACAGCAACCTCTACATGTGTAGGAGTCAGTTCTTCAGCTGCTTGCCATCCAATTTCAGCAACATCGCTGAAGGACAACTTAATGCCCACATGTTCCTGAATAGCTGCTACATCCTGTGCAATCTGAATCTGGTCAGCTTGAATCTTATGGATTGCAGCATCCATCCTTTCATTCAATGCCTCCATCTTCGCATTGTGAGCCATTTGAGCTGCCATGAACTCCAACAGCTTGGAGAGTACCTCGGACCCTGCTGAAACGGACTCAGCAACTAGTGGTTCAGCACCTTGCTGGGTTGGTTCAACATTGGCTTGAGGTCGTCCCCAAACGCCATTGACCTTGCGCAGCTGCATTTGGTTCACGATGGATTCACCAAATGTCAGAATGGTTTTGGACAATTCTTCACCATTCACAGCCACCTTGAAGTGAGTGAGAATTTTTGTAATTAGTTCTGGATACGGAAGCACCAGCTTGCCTTGTGCTGCTTCCTGCATGTGACGAAGCACGATCCATGCCCAGCTCATCTTGAGCTCATTGCACAGACCCCACGGTAATACAATGTCCAGCTGTTGGACAACTACATGATTCCCAGAATGTGGAACAAGCATTCTGGTGAGTGCGTACATCAGCATCCTGTGTTGAACCTTCATCTGGCCAATTGGGAGTGAAACTAATTCCACAAATCCTTCGACCATCAGGTCCTGTACAGCTGTTTGACTCTCCAGAGACTCTTCCCATCCGTCATCTGCAGCGTCTGCCTCGGCGCTGCTGTCTACTGAGTTGCCATAATAGGGAAGTCCCGATAAGCTCAAGAACTCCTCAAAAGTCATTGAGATCTTTTTGCCTTTCACAGTTGCTTTGAACCATGTATCCGTCATCTTGAATGTAGCATAGAATGCTCGAATCAAGTTAGGATAAGTGTCAAGCGCGCAGGATAAGAAGTCTTCCAATCCATGGAACCTGAGATAGTTTTGAAACGAAAAACCATCATTATCAAAATAA
The DNA here is from genome assembly GCA_037974875.1 of Cicer bijugum. Classification (NCBI taxonomy): domain Eukaryota; kingdom Viridiplantae; phylum Streptophyta; class Magnoliopsida; order Fabales; family Fabaceae; genus Cicer; species Cicer bijugum. Next base: position 505,765 of record JBBPBT010000215.1, read on the forward strand.
TTGAAGTCCAATACACGAGCTTCGTGTATTTTCCTTTTGATGAAAGCTGGAGAAAGCTTGAACTCCTCAGCTGGCTTATTTTGCTGCGTGGGAGTTTTTTGTTGTGGAGTAGACTTCTTTTGAGGGGTGGTTTTCTTTTGTGGAGTTGAAGAAGTACTCTTTTTTTTCTTCTTCTTCGGTGATACATCCTTCATTGCATCCGCCATCAACTTCTCAGTTGGATGCTCCTTCCTTTTCTTTGTCTTTCCTTGATCGACTGCAATACTTTTTCCTTTGTCTTGTGCAGCAATCTTATGGGTAGGAATAGGTACTCTTTTAGAAAGAGTAGGTGGGGGAGATGGGGTTGTTGAAGAAGATGAAGTTGAAGGTGTAGAGGGAGAGGTACGCTTTACTCTTGCCATTTTTAGTGATGTAGAATAATCTGAAGCAGAGAGGGAAAATAGGAAGGTTGTATAGCTCAAAACACAGAGAGACATCTGAGATTGCAGAGGTTAGAGAGCTGGAAATGTGAGGAATCGATGTTAGGGTTCGATTGAAATTGTTCCTTTTATACTGTTGGGTACGATAATCGATTGGTCCAATCGATTTAGTTACCGTTGCTGGGGAAGATCAAAAGCTAATGTGTAACGGCTAGTAAATTCCTGTAACGGTAATAATGTCAGTCAATTACCCAAATCGATGCGTGTAGTTACTTAATCGATTTCCCGAATCGATTTTGTAACAGTCCAGAAGCTTCAAATGACAGTCCAGGTAGAACTTCATCTCAGCATCGATTTCCCACATCGATTCTTTTGAGTGAAGAGCTTAACCAAGTTTACAAAATCGATTTCTCACATCGATTTCGACTTTGCTCAGAGAGCTTGCATATCATATCAGAAGCTAACTTTTCTTAGCATCGATTACCCAAATCGATCCTTTAAATGAAACTCTCAAACCAATTCTGACAATCGATTTCCCAAATCGATTTCGAGCTTGTTCAGAAATCTTTTTCATATCAGTCCAGTGGCTAAGTTGTATCAGCATCGACTGTCCAAATCGATTCTTTTAAATGAAGATTTCAAACATACTTAATTCAATCGCTTTTCCAAATCGACTTCGAGTGAAAAACTTAACAAAATAGACATATTATGGGTCAAGTCGACTAGTGCAATCGATTCTATAAAGAATTTTTCCTGTGTAACCACAGGATAATCGATTTTCCCAGTCGATTAGACACATAACTCAGATCTGATTAGGATCTATTATGCCCAGTTTCATCCTTATGTGATGGAAGCTTTCCTTTGGCAATGCTTTGGTGAATATGTCTGCTAACTGCTCAGTTGTGTTGACATACTCTATCTTGATGTTTCCACTCTGAAACTGATCTCGGATGAAGTGATGCCGAATTTTGATGTGCTTGGTCCGGGAATAACCTAGAAAGATACCCTCATCTGCCTTGGGATCAAACTTGCCTAGGTGTTCTTTACCATTATTCAAAACAAAGCACTTGCAACCAAACACTCTAAAGTAGGAAATATTAGGCTTTCTACCTTTGAACAACTCATAATGAGTTTTCTTAAGTATAGGCCTAATCAAAACCCTGTTGACAACATGCGTAGCAGTGTTAATCGCATCAGCCCAGAAATACTTAGGAGTATTTGAATCTTTCAGCATGGTTCTAGCCAACTCTTCTAAAGACCTATTCTTCTAGCCAACTTTTGCTGTGGAGTTCTAGGGGCTGAATACATGTGATGAATGCCATTCTCTTCACAGTAAGTATCAAGAGAATCATTTTGGAATTCACCTCCATGATCACATTTGATGGACATAATTTTCTGACTTGTTTCATTTTGAACTAAGTTAGCAAACTTTTTGAAAACAGAAAATGTGTCACTTTTATGAGTCAAAAAATAAGTCCAAGTGAATCTAGAATAGTCATCGATTAACATGAATCCATACATGTTACCTCCAAAACTTCTCACTAGGGATGGTCCAAACAAATCCATGTGGATAAGTTGTAAAACCCTATTGGTTTTGACCATATATATTGAGGGAAAAGTAGACTTGACAAACTTACTTTTCTCACAAGAATCACACAGCCTATTCTTAGAAAACTTTCTATTGGGAAGACCTATGACTAACTGCTTACTAACAAGTCTATTCAAATGATCAATGTGAATGTGTGCAATGCGTTTATGCCATAACCATGTCTCATCAGCATTTGATAATAAGCAACAAACAGAATCAGCAGGTATAGCAGTGAAATCCAGCATGTAAATGTTGTTAATTCTATCACCTACTAATTTCATGCTTTTATCATGCTTATTTTCAATTATGCAAGAAAGTGGTGAAAAGCTTACTTGAAAACCATTGTCACGTAGTTGACTTATACTAAGAAGGTTATGTTTCAGCCCTTCCACATATAAGACATTTTTAATAATTGCAGTTGATTCGCTGCCAATGTTACCTTCACCGCATATCTTGCCTTTCTTTATTATCGTCGTACTTTACAAATCCACCTTCCTTTAGATTCAGGGACAGAAACATTGACTTGTCCCCTGTCATATGCTTTGAGCATCCACTATCAAGATACCATTGGTTTTTAGTGGATCTCAAGCATACCTCTAAAAAGATTAGAAATTCAATTTAGGTCCCCAATTTAAATTGGCTCCTAGGGGGTTAGTCTCAACATCTTTTGTCTTGATTTTCCAAATCTGTTTGCATCCTCTATTTGCTAGTCTTTTTAATTTACAATTGTAAATAAAATGACCTTTTCTACAACAAAAATGACAAGTAACATTAGAGGATGCATACTGTTTTGGTTTGACAAAGACATTATGCATATGGCTGGATTTCACAAATCTTTGGTTATGCTTAGCATTCCTATATCCTATGCCATGTTTAGTTCTATTATGAATAGCATGCATATTCTGGTTATATCCAAGTCCAGATTTTATATTGACAGTTCTCTGGTTGCTAAGAATATCATTCAGTTTATCCTTGCTACTAGAAAGTTTCACTAAATCAGACTTCAATAATGCAACAGAATTCTCAAGTTCAATGCATTTGGCAGATTTATCATGCGAGTCCTTTTTCAATTGTTCACACAATTCCTCAATTTTCCTATAATCAGTTTTCATTTGATCATGCAACATGCATTGTTGTTCAAGCATTTTCTTGGTATTAATTAATTGCTTAACAGATTTAACATATTCATCATGCAATTCATTAAATGCATCTTGCAGTTCATCAAAAGAAGGATTATATTGGGAACTTACCTCACTTTCTGATTCAGAATCCGTGTTAGCCATGAGACATAGATTTGCTTCTTCAGTTTCTGAAGATGTGGAGGATTCTTCATTGTCGTTCCTTGCAATGTATGCTTTTCTGTTTTTCTGAGCGAGTTCCTTGCCTTTAGTTTTGGAATTTCTGTTTTTGTTCTGCAGCTTGTAACAATCAGCCTTGATATGACCAGTTTTTCCACACTCAAAGCATGTGATTGTCTTGGTGTCATTGTTCTTTGAGCTGGATTGTTTTCTGAATTTGCTGTCTTTCTTTTTCAGAAATTTCTTAAACTTCTTGACAAGTAATCCAAGTTCAGGTTCCTCATCATCTTCACTGCTTGAATCATCTGAACTGCTCTCATGTTTAGATTTAGACTGATGTGTTTGGGCTTTCAACGACAATCCTTTTCGTTTTCTATCACCTTGCTCAGCTTCATTGAGTCTATGCAGTTCCATTTCATGCTCCCTCAGTTTTCCAAACAATGTAGCTATTGTCATGCTTCCTAGATCTTTCGATTCTGCAATGGCAGTGATCTTTGGTTGCCATTCCTTAGTCAAACACCTCATTACCTTGCTGATTTGCTGATCATTATCAATCTCCTTGCCTAAGGCATTTAGGTTGTTGACTATGTTTGTAAACCGAGTCTGCATGTCATTCACTGATTCTTCTTTCTTCATGCTAAACAATTCGTATTCATGCATGAGGGTATTTATCCGAGCTCTCTTTACATATGTGGTTCCTTCATGCGTCTGCTGAAGTGTGTCCCACATCTATTTTGTTGTTTTGCAGTTTGAGACTCTGAAGAATTCATCATGACTCAAGGCTGCAGTGATGATGTTTTTGGCTTTGGCGTTGTACCCAACTTTCTTTTTGTCATCTTCAGTCCAGTCACTTTTAGGCTTCAGGATTGCTGATTCACCTGTACCTGCTATGATTAGCACAAACGATCCATTGTCTACAGCATCTAGAATCTCAATACCACTAGCTTCAAGAAAAATTAGCATGCGTTGTTTCCAATACATGTATGCAGCTCCGTTAAAAGCCGGAGGCCTAGCTAATGCAGCACCTTCTCCTAAGAAATCAAAAGTCATGATACCTTTTTTGAGAAAAACAACTCTTTTTTAAAAAAAAGGCAGGCTCTTGATGCCAATTGTTGGTGTATGTGACCTCTGATTTGCGGAAGAATTATGCAGAATGATGTCTAATCTAACATGAATGCACAACGGTTCAAAAATTCAATTTTATTTCACACCAAATTGAATACGGTCCCTAGTTCACAATTCTAATGAATGTCAAACTCTATGGATCATGGAGATATGGAGAAGTCAAGAATGATTATTATTATGGATGTTGATTTACATGCAATTATTATCAAGACAATTAATCAATATTCGAAACGAAATAATTGCAGAAATGTAAAAAGAAGAGATAAGGGAAAAGAAAAGGTGTACGCAGGATTTTATACTGGTTCAGCCGTCCCTTGACGACCTACATCCAGTCCCAAGATCCAAAAAGATCTTAGCCTATCCAATAGAACTTCTTAGATTCAGTTTACAGATTTTCACAGTGTGCCTCGCACCAATCTTAAACTAATCTCCTAGTTCTATCTTTTCCCTTCCCTGAATTCCCAAGTTTAAGTCCCATAAACTTGACCAAGAATTCAGTCAAGCGTCTTCTTGTTGACAGCCCTCAACCTCAAAGAACACCACCAATAAAAACTGGATTTTCTCACAGTAATTTGATTTCAAAAAGTTTTTACAGAAATGAAAAAGATCAATTATACAATGTTCTTGATCTTCAAACTTCTCAAAGCATTCTTTCTCAATTCAGTCTTTTTCAATCCATATTGATCATAAACGTTGATTGTTCATGGCTGAAAAAGATGTTCAAAGTCATGTCAGTTGAGAAAGAGTTAGTGGTAAAAATGATAGATCTCAAAGTGTAAAAGTTCTGAATGTGTTCTCTCTCTCTATCATAGTGTGCGAAAGCAGTTTATATAGTTTCTGGAAAAACAACGTATGAATCAATTTGGCAAATCAATTCATTAGAGTTATAAAGCATACTAATCGATGTAACCAATCGATTTTGCGAATCTTGATTTTCTTGAATCTTGAAACTGCTTACACTAATCAATTTAACGAATCAATTATTTTAACTGAGTTCTTCAGACTTGGATGAATGTTCTTAATTGAATCGATGTTCATAATCGACTTGGCGTGTTTTGTTCCAACAATGAGATCAAAAACAATCGATGTACTTGATCGATTCAACCAATTCAGTCATCTCTGTTTCTAAAAAATCTTTGTACCAATCGCTTTAGTCAATCGATTACATTGGTTCCAGGGACACAATGATTTTCAACAATCGAATTGCCTAACCGATTGAAAAATTAAGTCTGAAGCTTATTTCAGCAATTTTCTCTTTCAATCGCTTTACTACGTCGATTGATGCCAAACTTAATTCAACTAAAATAAAATAGTTGATTGTGCAAATCGACTGTATATGTTCCAGACCAATGTTAGTTTTAAACTCATTTTACAAAATAGATTTGCCTAATCGATTGAGGAATCATTGGTTTAGCTCTGGGACATTCACACTCAATTGTGTCAATCGATATAGACAAACATACAATAAAGAAGTGATTGGTTTAATCGATTTTCCAAATCGATTAGTCTGCAAGGCATGCTACTGACTTGCGCATTTTAATTACAGTAAGTGTACCAATCGATTTGTCTAATCGAAGCAAGCAATCAGGTCAGTCCTGGTGATTTAACCAATCGATCTGCCTAATCAATTTGTGGCAAACTAGCTCTCTGACTTGCACATTTTATTTTCTAATAAATGTACCAATTGATTTGCCTGATCGATTGATAGCCTGTTTGATTTTTCATAGCATGTGCAAATCGATTTTGCCCATCGATTGATTTATCCCAGATTTAATAATATCATCCAATCGTTTTACAGAATCGATTTTACTAATCGATTAGCTTATGGATCTTCAAGGTTTTGTTGATTTCTTGAGTTCCAAGCATTGGTTTCAAGTTTGTAGGATTGAATGGATGTTCCTGAAATTTTCTCAATTCACACTGTTAGATTTATTTAAAAGTGTATGTTTATCAATAACTTCAAAAACGAGCGAGCATATGTCTAACAATTATCTATAGGTCTGACAGATTAATCACCCATTATCAATAAAAATACGCAAATTACTTAATTTCATAATATCATTCATAAACATGTAATTCATATAACACATATTTTGAAGATAACACACAAATATGGCCAATATATAATCGTATAAACGATTTATATCACATAATTCAAGTAGAAAAGTCAATTGAGTGATACCCTTACCGTTATGAATGTCGTTATTAAGGTTTCTACACAATGACTTTTCTCCAAAAATGTATATCTTGATAAATTAATTTATTACTCACTTAGTGTCAAAACTCATCTATTGTTACTAAAAAATTCACATTCTCCAATTATTTAAAAATACACCATATTACATAATTTACTATTACATAATTTACTATTTAGTTCATTTAAAAATACATCATTTTAAGGACAAGCGAGTAAATGAAATATTTAGATTATACATAACAACAGACAAGGATAACAAAATTAAATAAAAGCAAATTAAGAATATTTTTTCATATAACTACTAACAACAATTATAAAACTTTTTAAATAAATCAACAATTCAATTGATAGTCAATGAAAACACAGTTCTTGAAATAGAGCCAAAAGGTTAATGTAAAATGAACGGATTTTGTAAAGTAGTAAAAATAAAAAAACTACTAGGACTATATATAATTATTTAAGTATCAATTAATTTTGATTTAATTTAATTAAACAAGAATCTTTAATTAATTTGGTGAAGAAAAACTTTTTTACAACTAAATAGTATATTTTAGACAATTAGAACAAAAAATAAACGGAAAAGATATATGATTATACTATTCATTTTTAAAGTACACAACATAACCAACTCTTAAGAATTGTTACAATTTTTTTCATCCTTATTTCTATTTTCTTCGGTGTAGTTCTTCAAGCTTCCTTCACATTGTACCCCTTGGGTAGCATCATGGAATCCTATATGTAATTGAAAAATATATGAAGATTTAATAAAATAAGAACAAAAATTATATGTACTTGTGTGAGAGTTATTTAAGATAGAAGAAGATAAACTTACGTATCACAATCAGTCTTAGGATCCAATGAAAAAGATAGAGGGATGTTACAAAGTCCAGGGAGTTGTTTTACTCTATCAGGATTAACTCCAAATTTTGTGGAAGCAGCCTTAAAACATTTACAAATATCTCTCCGAATTTGAGTGGTGTTGGCCTTTGTGAATACATTGTTTGCTCCTATATAACAATTAGGAGGTGGGTTTGGTGGGGGTAGAACCCTGCAAAAAAGGCACACATGGAATCAAGGAGACTACAGCTTCGCTGCATGTGATGTCATTAATTTGGCTTGCATTCATTATCGTCACGAACAAACTAAAAACCATCACAATCACCAAAACAACAACATTTTTATTCCCTGACATTTTAATTTCGATATTGAAACATTTGATGTTTCTATGAATTTGTTTGTTGTGATCAACCATTAGAAACATTCCTTTATTTATAGGTTGGATCGGTTGCAATTTTAAGGAAACTACTAATAAGGCTGAATTTGTTACAATTTTTTTTAATTAAAATACATGGTCAAGTAACAATTAAGACAATAGATTCTAACCCTAAAAGATTTTTATAATTATTTTGAATTTATGATCCATTATTATATTATATGAAATCTAATTTGTTTTGTAGTAAAAGCAGTTGAATGTATTAATTTATTATTAAAATTCAATTCAATTGAGAAATAACTATTTTGTGTATGTTTCCAAATGATGTTTTACTGCTCCATCTACAAATTAAGTAAAAAATATAATTTATTTCATATATAAAATGATATTTCGTATCAACACAAGAGCCAATATAGCCAATATATTTTATGTCAAATAACTTTATATAAATGTAGTTATTATGCAAAATAATATGATTTTTTTGGTAAATTATTCACTATGTTATGCTATGTATTGTATCTCCTTCCAATAACTTATGTATACTATAGGCTATAATATTTCTAAATTTATTTTTTATTTATTTTTGAAATAATTTGAATTAAAAACTCTTTAATGTTGTATCCAAAAAATAAAATTCTTTCCAATAGTTGTGAGATAGAACTATTTAATGATTTTTATTATTTAAATATTTTTAGACTCAAGAATTTTAATTTATTAAACCTGTTTTTCTTTCTATTTAAAATAAATAAAACTACTCTTCAATCATAGCTTTTTTAATTGAAATAAATATGAAATATTTTTGTATTTCCAAAAAATCCATTGAAAAATGATTTTCAAAATTAAATATGTTTGACATATGGGAGATTGTTAGACATAAGTTCGTTTTTTTATATTATTGACAAACATACATCCTGAAATAAATCTGACATTGTGAACTAAGAAAAATTTCAGGAACAACAACTTAATCCTACAAACTTGAGACAATTGCTTGGAACTCAAGAAATCAACAAAAGCTTGAAGATCCATAAGCAAATCGATTAGTAAAATCATTTCTGTAACAGGGTTGAATGATAATATGTTGTCTGGGATTAATCAATCGATGGGCAAAATCGATTTACACATCCTATGGAAAATTAAACAGGCTATCAATCGATCAGACAAATCGATTGGTACACTTATTAGAAAATAAATTGTGCAATTCAGAGAGCCAGTTTGCCACAAATCGATTAGGCAGATCGATTGTTTAAATCACCAGGACTGAACTGATTGTTTACATCGATTAGACAAATCGATTGGAACAATTACTGAAATTAAAATGTGCAAGTCAGTGGCATGCCTTGCAAGCTAATCGATTTGGAAAATCGATTAATCAAATTAAATCTTTAATTCTGTTTGTCTAGATCGATTGATACAATCGAGTGTGAATGTCCCAGAGCCAAACCAATTTTTAATAAAGCGATTAGGCTAATCGATTTACTAAAATAAGTTTCAAAATAACCTTGGTCTGTAATATACACAGTCGATTAGCACAATCTACTTATTTACTTTTGTTGAATTAAGTTTGGCATCAATCGACTTGGTAAATCGATTGAATGAACCAACTATTGAAATAAGCTTCAGACTTATGTCCACAATCGGTTAGGCAAATCGATTTGTGAAAATCACTGTGTCCCTGGAACCGGTGAAATCGATTTACTAAAGCTATTGGTACAAAATGTTTTAGAAATAGAGATGACTGAAATGGTTAAATCGATTAAGTACATCGATTGTTTTGATCTCGTTGTTTGAACAAAACACGTCAAGTCGATTATGAACATCGATTCAATTATGTACATTCATCCAAGTCTGAAGAACTCAGTTTAAATAATCGATTTGTTAAATCGATTAGTTTATGCAGTTTCAAGATTCAAGAAAAATTAGATTCGCGAAAGCGATTGGACAAATCGATTCATATGTTGTTTTTCCAGAAACTATATAAACTACTTTTGTACATAACTTTCATAACACATATGACATAAATGTTTCATAACTTTCACAAAACACAATTTACCACTAACTCTTTCTCAACTGATATTACTTTGAACATCTTTTTCAGCCATGAACAATCAACATTTGTGATCAATGAGGATTGAAAAAGACTGAAATGAGAAAGATTGCTTTGAGAAGAATGAAGATCAAGAACTTTGTATAATTGATCTGTTTCAAATTTTGTAAATCATTTTCTGTAACCAAATTACTTTGAGAAAATCCAGCTGTTACTGGTGGTGTTCTTCGGGGTTGAGGGCTGTCAACGAGAAGACGCTTGACTGGATTCTTTGTAGAGTATATGGGATTTAAACTCGGGAATTCAGGGAGGGAAAGATAGAACAGGTAGAATAGTTTAAGATTGGTGCGAGGCGCTGTGTAAAATCTGTAAACTGATTCTAAGAGGTTCTATAGGAAAGGCTACGATCTAGTTGGATCTTAGGACTGGATGTAGGTTGTCACGAGACGGCTGAACTAGTATAAAAATCAGCGTACACTTTTCTTTCCCTTATCTTGTTTAAATTTCTACGATTATTACGTTTCTGATATTGATTGAATGCATGATAAAGATTCTATGTTAAGTGAATTTGCATGATTAATTGTCTTAACATAATTACATGAAAATCAACATCTTGGATAATAATTGTTTTCTGATGCATTTCTCCATATATACCATGATCCATATAGTTTGACATTCATTAGAATTGTTTATTAGGGACCTTGTTTAATCTTGTGTTTAGTAAATTTCGAATTTATTAAACTGCTGCGCATATTGTTAGAATAAGCATTATTCTGCATAATTCTTCCGCAAATCAGAGGTCGTATCCCCCAACAATTGGCATCAAGAGCCTGCCTTTTTTTAAAAAGAGTTTTTTTTCTCAAAAAAGGATCATGACTTCTGATTTCCAAGGAGAAGGTGCATCATTAGCTAGGCCTCCTGCTTTTAACGGAGCCGCATACATGTATTGGAAACAACGCATGCTAATTTTTCTTGAAGCTAGTGGTATTGACATTCTAGATGCTGTAGAAAATGGACCGTTTGTGCCAACCATAGCAGGTACAGGTGAATCAGCAATCCTAAAGCCTAAAAGTGACAGGACTGAGGATGACAAAAAGAAAGTTGGGTACAACGCCAAAGCCAAGAACATTATCATTGCAGCCTTGAGTCATGATGAATTCTTCAGAGTCTCAAATTGCAAGACAACAAAACAGATGTGGGACACACTTCAGCAGACACATGAAGGAACCATAGACGTAAAGAGAGCTCAGACAAATACCCTCATGCACGAGTACGAATTGTTTAGCATGAAGAAAGAAGAATCAATGAACGACATGCAGACCCGGTTTACACATATAGTCAACAACCTAATTGCCTTAGGCAAAAAGATTGATAATGATCAGCAAATTAGCAAGGTGATGAGGTGTTTGACTAGGGAATGGCAACCAAAAATCACTGCCATTGCAAAATCGAAAGATCTAGGAAGCATGACAATAGCTACATTGTTTGGAAAACTGAGGGAGCATGAAATGGAACTACATAGACTCAATGAAGCTGAGCAAGTTGACAGAAAACGAAAAGGATTGTCGTTGAAAGCCCAAACACAGCAGTCTAAATCTGAACACGAGAGCAGCTCAAATGAATCAAGCAGTGAAGATGATGAGGAACCTGAACTTGGATTACTTGTCAAGAAGTTTAAGAAATTTCTGAAAAAGAAAGACAGTAAATTCAGAAAACAATCCAGCTCAAAGAACAATGACAGTAAGACAATCACATGCTATGAGTGTGGAAAAACTGGTCATATCAACGCTGATTGTTACAAGCTGCAGAACAAAAACAGAAATTCTAAAACTAAAGGCAAGGAACCAGCTCAGAAAAACAGAAAAACATATATTGCATGGAATGACAATGAAGAATCCTCCACATCTTCAGAAACTGAAGAAGCAAATCTGTGCCTCATGGCTAACACGGATTCTGAATCTGAAAGTGAGGTAAGTTCTTAATATAATCCTTTGTTTGATGAACAGCAAGATGCATTTAATGAACTGCATGATGAATATGTTAAATCTGTTAAGCAGTTAGTTAGCACTAAGAAGATGCTTGAACAACAATGTATGTTTCATGATCAAATGAAAATTGATTATAGGAAGATTGAGGACTTATGTGAACAATTAAAAAAGGACTCACTTGATAAATCTGCCAAATGCATTGAACTTGAGAATTCTGTTGCATTATTGAAGTCTGATTTATTGAAATTCTCTAGTAGCAAGGATAAACTGAATGATATTCTTAGCAACCAGAGAAATGTCAATATAAAATCTGGACTTGGTTTTAACCAGAATATGCATGCTAATCAGAAAAGGACTAAACATGGCATAGGATATGGTAATGTTAAGCATAACCAGAATTTTGTGAAACCTAGCCACTTGCATAATGTCTTTGTCAAACCAAAACAGTATGCATCCTCTGTTGTTACTTCTCATTTTTGTTGTAGAAAAGGACGTTTTGTTTACAATTGCAAATTAAAAAGACTTGCCAATAGAGGATGTAAACATATTTGGAAAGTCAAGACACAAGATGTTCAAAGTCACCCCCCAGGACCCAATTTAAATTGGGAACCTAAATTGAATTTCTGAGTTTATTGCAGATATGCTTGAGATCCACTAAACACCAATGGTATCTTGATAGTGGATGCTCAAAGCATATGACAGGGGACAAGTCAATGTTTCTGTCCCTAAATCTAAAAGAAGGTGGATTTGTAAAGTACGACGATAATAACAAAGGCAAGATATGCGGTGAAGGTAACATTGGCAGCGAATCAACTGCCATAATTAAAAATGTCTTATATGTGGAAGGGCTGAAACATAACCTTCTAAGTATAAGACAGCTATGTGACAATGGTTTTCATGTAAGCTTTTCACCTCTTTCTTGCCTAATTGAGAACAAGCATGAAAAGAGTATGAAATTAGTAGGTGATAGAGTTAATAACATTTATATGCTAGATTTGACTGCTATGCCTGCTAATTCTGTTTGTTGCTTATTATCAAATGCTGATGAGACATGGTTATGGCATAAACGCATTGCACACATTCATATTGATCATTTGAATAGACTTGTTAGCAAGCAGTTAGTCATAGGTCTTCGCAACAGAAAGTTTTCTAAGGATAGGTTGTGTGATTCTTGTGAGAAAAGTAAGCTTGTAAGGTCTTCTTTTCCCCCAATAGATATGGTCAAAACCAATAGGGTTTTGCAACTTATCCACATGGATTTGTTTGGACCATCCCAAGTGAGAAGTTTTGGAGGTAACCTATATGGATTTGTGTTAATCAATGACTATTCTAGATTCACATGGACTTATTTTCTGACTCATAAAAGTGACACATTTTCTGTTTTCAAAAAGTTTGCAAACTTAGTTCAAAATGAAACAAGTCAGAAAATTATGTCCATCAAAAGTGATCATGGAGGTGAATTCCAAAATGATTCTTTTGATACTTACTGTGAAGAGAATGGCATACATCACATGTTTTCAGCCCCTAGGACACCACATCAAAATGGTGTAGTGGAGAGGAAGAATAGGTCTTTAGAGGAGTTAGCTAGGACCATGCTGAAAGATTCAAATGCTCCCAAGTATTTCTGGGCTGATGCGATTAACACTGCTACGCATGTTGTCAACAGGGTTTTGATTAGGCCAATACTTAGAAAAACTCCTTATGAGTTGTACAAGGGTAGAAAGCCTAATATTTCCTACTTTAGAGTGTTTGGTTGCAAGTGCTTTGTTTTGAACAATGGTAAAGAACACCTAGGCAAGTTTGATCCCAAGGCAGATGAGGGTATCTTTCTAGGTTATTCCCAAACTAGCAAAGCCTATAGAATCTATAACAAGAGAACAAAGACAATAGAAGAGTCAGTTCATGTGAAATTTGATGAACTTTTTAATGAAAACTTGAACAACACTCCTTCTATTGTTGATGCTTCTTTGGATGAAGTTATAGAATCTGAACCTTTAGACCCAAAGGAACCTACACCTCCAACAAATACTGACTGTGTTGAACCTATTAGAATAGATGAGTTACCTAAGGAGTGGAAGTTCAATAGAAACCATCCCATAGATAACATCATAGGTGACATCTCAAAAGGAGTGGCAACTGGAAGGAACCTTAGACACTTTTGTAACCTTACAGCCTTTGTATCTCAGATTGAGCCTAAGAATATTAAGGAAGCCTTACTAGATAGTGAGTGGATACTTGCTATGCAAGAGGAGCTAAACCAATTTGAGAGGAACAAAGTGTGGCAGCTAGTACATAAACCAGAAAACCAGCACATCATAGGAACTAGGTGGGTGTTTAGGAACAAGCTAGATGAGAATGGTGTCATAACTAGAAACAAAGCTAGGTTAGTAGCCAAGGGTTACAACCAAGAGGAGGGAATAGATTTTGATGAAACCTATGCCCATGTAGCTAGACTAGAAGCCATTAGAATACTCCTTGCTTATGCATGTATAATGGACTTTATGCTTTATCAAATGGATGTGAAAAGTGCCTTTCTCAATGGTGAGATCCAAGAGGAAGTTTTTGTTAGCCAAACACCTGGGTTTGAAAATCCAGAATTTCCTAATCATGTGTACAAGCTAACAAAAGCCCTCTATGGGTTGAAACAAGCTCCTAGAGCTTGGTATGAGAAGCTTAGCAATTTCCTCATTTCACAAAACTTTTTAAGAGGAAATGTTGACAAGACACTTTTCATAAAAACTAATGAAAAGGATATCTTTCTGGTCCAAGTTTATGTTGATGACATAATCTTTGGATCCACAAATGACAAATTGTGCAAAAATTTTGAAAATTTGATGAAAGGTCAATTTGAAATGTCAATGATGGGTGAACTATCATACTTTTTGGGATTTCAAATTAACCAAAGCAAGCAAGGTATCTTCATTAGTCAAACAAAGTATTGTAATGATTTGATAAAGAAATTCTCCTTTGATAGCTTAAAGCCCATTGATACTCCAATGAGCCAAGGAAACCTTTTAGATAGAGATGAAATAGGAAAACCAGTGGATGTTACTAGGTATAGAGGCATGATAGGATCATTACTCTATCTCACAGCAAGTTGGCCTGACATTATGTTCAGTGTTTGCATGTGTGCGAGATACCAATCTAATCCTAAAGAGTCTCACCTTAGTGCAGTTAAGAAAATTTCCAGGTATTTAGTTGGAACTAGGAGCATTGGATTGTGGTATCCTAAGGGATCAACTTGTTCTTTGGTTGGTTATTCGGATTCAGATTTTGCCGGATGCAAACTGGATAGGAAAAATACCTCAGGTACTTGTCATTTGCTAGGCAATTCACTTGTATCTTGGTTGAGCAAGAAACAAACCAGTATTGCTTTGTCAACAGCTGAAGCTGAGTACATTGCAGCTGGAAGTTGTTGTGCCCATATCATGTGGATGAAGCAGCACCTGTTAGATTTTGGTGTGGACTTAGGAACTGTTCCCATCTTGTGCGACAACACAAGTGCGATCAGTATCACTAAGAACCCAGTTAAGCATTCCCGGACCAAACATATCGAAATTCGGCATCATTTCATCCGAGATCAGTTTCAGTGTGGAAACATCAAGTTAGAGTACGTCAACACAACTGAGCAGTTAGCAGACATCATCACCAAAGCATTGCCAAAGGATAACTTCCATCACATTAGGATGAAACTGGGCATAATAGATCCTAGTCAGATCTGAGTGATGTGTCTAATCGATTGGGTACATCGATTATCCTGTGGATACACAGGAAAGTGTCTTTATAAAATCGATTGCCCTAGTCGACTTGACCCATAACATGTCTATTTTCTCAAGTTTTTCACTCGAAATCGATTTGGAAAATCGATTTGACATTTCCAGGAAGCTTCAGATGTTCTTACTTTTCTAGTTCAATCGATTATGGAATTCGAATGACTTCATGTTATAGTGGTTAAAGAATCGATTTGGAAAATCGATTAGTTTAGACCCAGACTTCAAAGTTGAAGAATTCCTCCTGACACTACCTCAAAATCAATTTGGAATATCAATTGTTTTAAATTTGTTTGAAATCTTCATTCAAAAGAATCGATTTGGTTAATCGGTGTTGATACAACTTATGTTCTGGATTGATATGAAAAATTTATGAACAAGTTCGAAATCGATTTGGAAAATCGATTGTCTGAATTGGTTTGAGATTTTCATTTAAAGGATCAATCTGGGCAATCGATGCTGAGACAAGTTGGATTCTGAACTAATAAGAAAGATCTCTGAGCAAATTCGAATTCGATTTGGGAAATTGATTGGTAGAACTGTATTAAGAGTTTCACTTAAAGAATCGATTTGGGAAATCGATGCTGAGATGGATTCCTGTCTGGTCTGTTATTTGAAGTTTCTGAACTGATACGAAATCGATTGTAACAATTGATTAGGTAACTATGGACATCGATTTGGGTAATCGACTAACTTTATTACCGTTACGTGTTTTTACTAGCCGTTACACACCTGTTCTTTGATCTTCCCCAGCAACGGTAACTAAATCGAATGGACCAATCGATTTACATACCCAGCAGTATAAAAGGAACAATTGCAATCGAACCCCAACATCGATTTCTCATTACTTCAGCGTCCAAACCTCTGCAAATCTCTATTTTTCTCTGTTTTTTGATCCATACTAACTACAATCTTGCTCATACTACTTCAGATTCATTCTCAAATCAACCTACTATGGCAAGAGTTAAGAGAACTTCCCCCTCTACTCCTTCAGCGATGTTGCTGAAATTGGAAGACAAGCGGCTGAAGAACCAGCTCCGACACACTTAGATGTTGCTGAAACTCATGATGAGGAGACACCTGCTGAGGGTAATACAACGGTCTCAGCCTCATTCCTAGATAATAATGAGGGCCAGCAAACTCTAGATGTTTAGGACTTTAGTTTTCTTAGTTGTTTTGTTTTCTGTTTTGCTCTTTTATGTGTATTGTTTCTATTGGATGTAATTTGCCTTTTGATGAATGAATATATTAGTTGAGTTTATTGATCATATTGACTGCTGCATTTCATTTTGATGATTTCTAGTGTGTGCCATAATCTGTTTCTGTTTATTAAACTGATACAAGTTATTTCTTGCTCTTGTTACTAATCTGTTCAAGTTTCATTGTCTAGCAGCATTCAGTTTTCAGGTTTGCTACCAACTCAGGGGGAGCAAACTTCTGATTCTTTTACCTCTTTTTGACTTAACTGACAAAGGGGGAGAGAAATTTATAACTTGTACTAACTTTATGCTATGATACTCTATGATAGCAGTGTTTGCTTTATATGCTCTGATATGCTAACTTGTACTAACAGTTCTGATGCCAGTAGTACTTTTGAAAATTTGCTCGGATACGCAAATAATTACTCTGATATGATCTGGTATTGTCTGTGTTAGCTCTAAACCTCATTTCACTACATGTAAAGAATGGTACTCGTATTTAGGGGGAGCTTCACTAGACTGTTATTATTAAAATGTTTTCCTTTGAAATGTTTCTCAAGTAAAAATTGCATGTTTGTCACTTAAATCAAAAAGGGGGAGATTGTTAGACATATGGGAGATTGTTAGACATATGTTCGTTTTTGATATTATTGACAAACATACATCTTGAAATAAATCTGACATTGTGAACTGAGAAAAATTTCAGGAACAACAACTCAATCCTACAAACTTGAGACAATTGCTTGGAACTCAAGAAATCAACAAAAGCTTGAAGATCCATAAGCAAATTGATTAGTAAAATCGATTCTGTAACAGGGTTGAATGATAATATGCAGTATGGGATTAATCAATCGATGGGCAAAATCGATTTGCACATCCTATGGAAAATTAAACAGGCTATCAATCGATCAGGCAAATCGATTGGTACACTTATTAGAAAATAAATTGTGCAAGTCAGAGAGCCAGTTTGCCACAAATCGATTAGGCAGATCGATTGTTTAAATCACCAGGACTGAACTAATTGATTACATCGATTAGACAAATCGATTGGTACATTTACTGAAATTAAAATGTGCAAGTCAGTGGCATGCCTTGCAAGCTAATCGATTTGGAAAATCGATTAATCAAATTAAATCTTTATTTCTGTTTGCCTACATCGATTGATACAATCGAGTGTGAATGTCCCAGAGCCAAACCAATTTTCAATAAAGCGATTTGGCAAATCGATTTACTAAAATAAGTTTCAAAATAACCTTGGTCTGGAACATACACAGTCGATTAGCACAATCTACTTATTTACTTCTGTTGAATTAAGTTTGGCATCAATCGACTTGGTAAATCGATTGAATGAACCAACTGTTGAAATAAGCTTCTGTCCACAATCGGTTAGGCAAATCGATTTGTGAAAATCACTGTGTCCCTGGAATCAGTGAAATCGATTTACTAAAGCGATTGGTACAAAATGTTTTAGAAACAGAGATGACTGAAATGGTTGAATCGATTAAGTACATCGATTGTTTTGATCTCGTTGTTTGAACAAAACACGTCAAGTCGATTATGAACATCGATTCAATTATGTACATTCATCCAAGTATGAAGAACTCAGTTAAAATAATCGATTAGTTTATGCAGTTTCAAGATTCAAGAATAACAAGATTCGCGAAAGCGATTGGACAAATCGATTCATATGTTGTTTTTCCAGAAACTATAAAACTGCTTTCATACATAACTTTCATAACACATATGACATAACTGTTTCATAACTTTGACAAAACACAATTTACCACTAACTCTTTCTCAACTGATATTACTTTGAACATCTTTTTCAGCCATGAACAATCAACATTTGTGATCAATGAGGATTGAAAAAAAATGAATTGAGAAAGATTGCTTTGAGAAGAATGAAGATCAAGAACTTTGTATAATTGATCTGTTTCAAATTCTGTAAATCATTTTCTGTAATCAAATTACTTTGAGAAAATCCAGTTGTTACAGGTGGTGTTCTTCGGGGCTGAGGGCTGTCAACGAGAAGACGCTTGACTGGATTCTTGGTAGAGTTTATGGGATTTAAACTCGGGAATTCAGGGAGGGAAAGATAGAACAGGTAGAATAGTTTAAGATTGGTGCGCAGCGCTGTGTAAAATCTGAAAACTGATTCTAAGAGGTTTTATAGGAAAGGCTAAGATGTAGTTGGATCTTAGGACTGGATGTAGGTCGTCACGAGACGACTGAACCAGTATAAAAATCAGCATACACTTTTCTTTCCCTTATCTCGTTTAAATTTCTGCGATTATTACGTTTCTGATATTGATTGAATGCATGATAAAGATTCTATGTTAAGTGAATTCGCAAGATTAATTGTCTTAACATAATTACATGAAAATCAACATCTTGTATAATAATTGTTTTCTAATGCATTTCTCCATATATACCATGATCCATATAGTTTGACATTCATTAGAATTGTTTATTAGGGACCTTGTTTAATCTTGTGTTTAGTAAATTTCGAAATTATTAAACTGTTGCGCATATTGTTAGAATAAGCATTATTCTGCATAATTCTTCCGCAAATCAGAGGTCATATCCCCCAACAAAATATAGAACTTGTAAAAATCTAATTTTGTATAACATAATTCAAACTAGCCTCACCCACGTTTTTAATACAATAAACATATTAATAAATTTATTAATAAAATTTTTTTAATTGTAATTTTTAAATTAATAATGCTTAAATAAAAAAAAAGTTATTGGATTACATACACTCGAAATAGTTAAATTACAATGATTGAAATTTGAAATTTGTGATTTTAGCCAATAAACCTTGTTTTTAAATTAAAATAATGTTTGTATGGTCTGAAACAGCTCCAAGAGTATTGTATGAGAAGCTAAGCCGTTGTTTATTAAAAATGATTTTGAAAGAGGCTACTTGGGCACCACTTTTTTTTAAAAATCATCTATGAATTCCTTTTCATTGTCCAAGTATATGTTGGTGACATAATTTTTGGTTCTACTAATGTTAAGCTCTATCAAAAGTTTTCTAAGTTAATGAAGAATGAGTTTGAGATAAGTATGATGGGAGACCAAAGCTAAAAATGAATATTAATTCATGAGACCAAATATATACAATATAATTTCTTAAGAAATTTAAGATGAATGACTGTAAATCCACAGTTACACCTATGTACCCCACATATTCACTTGATAAGAATGAACCAAGTAGAAAGGTGGATCAAAAGGTATACAAAAAGATGATTGAATCTCTTATCTAGTTAACTAACTCTAGACCTGATATTATCTTTAGTGTGTGTGAAAAATTTCAGTATGACCCTAAAGAACCGCATTTAACTATAGTTAGAAGGATCTTTAGATATCTGATGGACACTACTAATCTTGGTCTATGTTATCATCTATCATCTGAGTATAGTTTTGTAGGTATCTGTTATGTTAACTATGCCAATGATAAACTGGAAAGGAAATACACAATTGGAAACTATACATTCCTTGGTGAAAATTTGATCTCCTATTTAAACAACATACAATGCATCATTGGTCTATCTATAACAGAAGGAAACTACATTATAGTAGTCAACTGCAACACTCCATTTCTTTGGATGAAATATCTACTATAGGACTTTAAAATTATTGATACTAATCATCAGTAGGAAGAAAAAACTTCTTGCAAACGACATATTTAAATTTTTAAAGAAAATTTAAAACATTTAATTTATAAAGAAGAGATGCTGAAATCTCTATAAGCGTATAATAAAACATACTAATTGCTGAAATATGTACGCTCTACCTTTGATGAATAGGATCTCTTCTACCTGTATTTGTTTAAAATTCAATTTATTTCATATATGGATAGTTTAATCGAAAAATGATTGTGTTTTGTGCTTTTCTAACATGTGTCGCTTCTTGTGTGTTAACGTGTGCATGGTAGTTATTGTTTTTTTCTTTGAGAAACTCAAATACTTTATCAAAAATACCAACACTCAACTCACTCATTATTTTCATGTATTTCCCACAATTTTACTATCCTTTCAAACCTTAAAAACTATCTCTAAAACTCCCTTGAATTCCCTAACGGATTCAAGTTCCGCTCCTTGTTCTACACACGGTAAAACTTCTAATGCCCCCAATATGGCATGTAATATTGATCAACTTGAGATTCCCAATGAACTTCAAATTTATTTCACTAATCTCGCTAAGAATGGGTTTGACCACATTGAAAACTTTATTGTTATTGGAAGATAAGAGTACTTTAACCAAGACCAACCTTATGTTTTAGATATTCTAGTTAACGAATTTTGGAGGTTTGCTTATGTAAACAAAGATGGAGAAGTTTCCACTGTGGTGTTAGAGCTTCCCATCAAAATCACTTAAAAAACCATTGTTGCTATTACCAAATGTTTGGATGAATGAATGATAATTGTAAATGGATATAAAACAAGGGTTGGCTCTTCAGAAATTAACTAGGAACATTTTGAAGATTCCAAAGTCAACTCATAGTCAATAAATTTAAATTCTATATATGGAATGTGTGGTGTGGATAGGGTTTCTCAATGTTATTTTGATTGTCTAAATAGAAGAATGATTCATGAATGATTGTTGATAAAACTACTCCAATGGTGTTAGAAACGGTTGTCTTTGAGTTTCTCTGCTACAGCACAAATCTCCCCCACTTCCCAATAGTCAAAAAAAATCTCTAGAAAGTAAAATAAAAATGAATTTCAGTCAAACTCACTCAAAAACCATTGCTGCTATTACCAAATGTCTGGATGAATGAATGATAATTGCAAATGGATATAAATCAAGGGTTGTCTCATCAAAAATCAACTAGGAACATTTTGAAGATCCCAAGGTCAACTCATAGTCAATACAATTAAAGTCTAGATATGGGGTGTGTGGTGTGTATAGGGTTCCTTAGTGTTATTTTGATTGTCTAAATAGATGAAGGATTCATGAATGATTCTTGATAAAACTGCTCCAATGGTGTTATAAATGGTCGTCTTTGAGTTTCTCTACTAAGGCACAAGTCTTCCCACTTCCTAAGAGTAAAAAAAATCCCTAGAAAGTAAAACAAAAATGCATTTCGGTCGTAAAGTCCACTTGTCTGGAAATGCGTCCCAGGCGCAGCTCCTGCGATTTAGACGCACAACTTCTTATTTTTGCGTTTTCTGCATTTTTCTCATCATTTTAGTCCGAATTGGGTTCCGGTGTCTTCCAGAAAGTTATAGCTATGAATTGTATCTTTCTTTTTCATTTTGTTTGATTCCAATTAGACATCTAAAACTCCAAATATGGCTGAAATACACAAAATACGTCATGTTGATTTCTCACCAAAGTTCAGCACTGCACTAAAACAAAGTAACAACACAAAACTACAAAAAATCTCTACTTAATCAAAGAAATAAGAACATAAACAATTCATTAAATCAATGAAATAAAATCAAGAAAATAAATCAAATAACTCCTTAAATTAACTAACGGATAAAGTTAAATCAGACTAAATTGAATGAAAAATATGCTTATGATGAAGTGTCATGAAATATGCTAGATCAAGAAAATAAATTACCAGACCTTCAACACAATACTTATTCTCGCATTCTGTTAATGTTCATTATCCACCTCCCTACCTCACAAAAATTCTTCCCAGGGTAGCAAGCTTCAGAGTTTCTTTCTCTACAATACGATATCCAAATAACAAAAACGGAACAAATAGACATGCATATATACTTATTATAGAAACATATAACTAAATCATACACTTCATTTAACAATTCAACACAAAGCACCAAAGATACAAATTAAAGAAATTCAAAAATCCTATTTGTTAGATTATATGTCCATGCATGATTTCCAATTATCACTACCTCGTAGAGCAAAGAGTCCCACCATTGAACAATGTCCGACCCTTAGACAAATGTTATTTAGAGTTTCATGTTCAGTACCCCATCATTGAGTATTTCTTTGATTAACCTTAGTTAGTAAAAAAATAGATCACGCAATCATAGCGTCCAAAAGCAACATAGTTTAAACACAAAGGCATCTCCTTGATTAATCACCCGTTATCATCAAAAATACGCAAATTACTTAATTTCATAATATCATTCATAAACATGTAATTCATATAATATATATTTTGAAGATAACACACAAATATGACGAATATATAATCATATAAACAATTTATATCACATAATTCAAGTAGAAAAGAAAATTGAGTGATACCCTTACCGTTATGAATGTCGTTATTAAGGTTTCTACACAATGACTTTTCTCCAAAAAATGTATATCTTGATAAATTAATTTATTACTCACTTAGTGTCAAAACTCATCTATTATAACTAAAAAATTCATATTCTCCAATTATTTAAAAATACATCATATTACATAATTTTCTATTTAGTTCATTTAATTTTTTACTTTTGATCTATCAGTTTCGTAATATTAATTTGAAGTAATAAATCTTAAATTATAGGTTGTTTTAAAATTTAATTTGATCTATAAAGTTTTAAGTTTCAATTTAATTTTCCTTAATTTCATATAATTTAAATTATTAAATAATAGAAAACATGTTTTTGAACCAAAACATATTTTTTGAATCAAAATGCTGGTGTACTTTTCTAAACCAAAATGCTAAAAGAAAAGGAATGGAAACGTAGACAAGAATTAATATTGTAAGCACACCAAAAATAAAATTTTAAGGACAAGCGAGTAAATGAAATATTTAGATTATACATAACAACAGACAATTAAGAATATTTTTTCATATAACTACTAACAACAATTACAAAAGTTTTTAATTAAATCAACAATTCAATTGATAGTCAATGAAAACACAGTTCTTGAAATAGAGCCAAAAGGTTAATGTAAATTAAACGGATTTTGTAAAGTAGTAAAAATAAAAAAACTACTAGGACTATATATAATTATTTAATTATCAATTAATTTTGATTTAATTTAATTAAACAAGAATCTTTAATTAATTTGGTTAAGAAAAACTTTTTTACAACTAAATAGTAAATTTTAGACAATTAGAACAAAAAATAAACGGAAAAGATATATGATTATACTATTCATTTTTAAAGTACACAACATAACCAACTCTTAAGAATTGTTACAATTTTTTTCATCCTTATTTCTATTTTCTTCGGTGTAGTTCTTCAAGCTTCCTTCACATTGTACCCCTTGGGTAGCATCATGGAATCCTATACGTAATTGAAAAATATATTAAGATTTAATAAAATAAGAACAAAAATTATATGTACTTGTGTGAGAGTTATTTAAGATAGAAGAAGATAAACTTACGTATCACAATCAGTCTTAGGATCCAATGAAAAAGATAGAGGGATGTTACAAAGTCCGGGGAGTTGTTTTACTCTATCAGGATTAACTCCAAATTTTGTGGAAGCAGCCTTAAAACATTTACAAATATCTCTCCGAATTTGAGTGGTGTTGGCCTTTGTGAATACATTATTTGCTCCTATACAACAATTAGGAGGTGGGTTTGGTGGGGTAGAACCCTGCAAAAAAGGCACACATGGAATCAAGGAGACTACAGCTTCGCTACATGTGATGTCATCAATTTGGCTTGCATTCATTATCGTCATGATCAAACTAAAAACCATCACAATCACAAAAACAACAACATTTTTATTCCCTGACATTTTAATTTTGATATTGAAACGTTTGATGTTTCTATGAATTTGTTTGTTGTGATCAACCACTAGAAACATTCCTTTATTTATAGGTTAGATCGGTTGCAATTTTAAGGAAACTACTAATAAGGCTGAATTTGTTACAATTTTTTTTAATTAAAATACATGGTCAAGTAACAATTAAGACAATAGATTCTAACCCTAAAAGATTTTTAGAATGATTTTGAATTTTTTATCCATTATTATATTATTTGAAATCTAATTTATTTTGTAGTAAAAGCAGTTGAATGTATTAATTTATTATTAAAATTCAATTCAATTGAGAAATAACTATTTTGTGTATGTTTCCAAATGATGTTTTTACTGCTCCATCTACAAATTAAGTAAAAAATATAGTTTATTTCATATATAAAATTATATTTCGTATCAACACAAGAGCCAATATATTTTATGTCA
>JBBPBT010000215.1:530994-549027 GCA_037974875.1 Cicer bijugum
TTTAAAATAAATAAAACTACTCTTCAATCATAGCTTTTTTAATAGAAATAAATATGAAATATTTTTGTATTTCCAAAAAATCCATTGAAAAATGATTTTCAAAATTAAATATAGAACTTGTAAAAATCTAATTTTGTATATCATAATTCAAACTAGCCTCACCCACGGTTTTATTACAATAAACAAATTAATAAATTTATTAACAAAATTTTTTTAATCGTAATTTCTAAATTGATAATGCTTAAATAAAAAAAATAAGTTATTGGATTACATACACTCGAAATAACATTTTCAATAGTCAAATTACAATGATTGAAATTTGAAATTTGTGATTTTAGCCAATAAACCTTGTTTTTAAATTAAAATAATGTTTGTATGGTCTGAAACAGCTCCAAGAGTTTTGTATGATAGGCTAAGTCGTGGTTTATTAAAAATGATTTTGAAAGAGGCTACTTGGGCACCACTTTATTTTAAAAATCATCTATGAATTACTTTTCATTGTCCAAGTATATGTTGGTGATATAATTTTTGGTTCTACTAATGTTAAGCTCTATCAAAAGTTTTCTAAGTTAATGAAGAATGAGTTTGAGATAAGTATGATGGGAGACCAAAGCTAAAAATGAATATTAATTCATGAGACCAAATATATACAATATAATTTCTTAAGAAATTTAAGATGGATGAATGTTAATCCACAGTTACACCTATGTAGCCCACATATTCACTTGATAAGAATGAACCAGGTAGAAAGGTGGATCAAAAGGTATACAAAAAGATGACTGAATCATTTATCTATTTATCTAACTCTAGACTTGATATTATCTTTAGTGTATGTGAAAAATTTCAGTATGACCCTAAAGAACCACATTTAACTATAGTTAAAAGAATCTTTAGATATCTGATGGACACTACTAATCTTGGTATGTGTTATCATCCATCATCTGAGTATAGTTTTGTTGGTATCTGTTATGTTAACTATGCCAATGATAAACTAAAAAGGAAATATACAACTGGTAACAATACATTCCTTGGTGAAAATTTGATCTCCTATTTAAACAACATACAATGCATCATTGGTCTATCTATAACATAAGGAAACTACATTTCAGTAGTAAACTACAACACTCCATTTCTTTGGATGAAATATCTACTATAGGACTTTAAAATTATTGATACTAATCATCAGTAGGAAGAAAAAACTTCTTGCAAACGACATATTTAAATTTTTAAAGAAAATTTAAAACATTTAATTTATAAAGAAGTGATGCTGAAAACTCTATAAGCGTATACTAAAACATACTAATTGCTGAAATATGTACGCTCTACCTTGGATGAATAAGATTTCTTCTACCTTTATTTGTTTAAAATTCGATTTATTTCATATATGGATAGTTTAATTGAAAAATGATTGTGTTTTGTGCTTTTCTGACATGTGTCACTCCTTGTGCGTTAACGTGTGCATGGTAGTTATTGTTTTTTGCTTTGAGAAACTCAAATACTTTATCAAAAATACCAACACTCAAGTCACTCGTTCTTTTCATGTATTTCTCACAATTTTACTATCCTTTCAAACCTTAATAACTATCTCTAAAACTCCCTTGAATTCCCTAATGGATTCAAGTTCCGCTCCTTGTTCTACACACGGTAAAACTTCTAATGCCCCCAATATGGCATGTAATATTGATCAACTTGAGATTCTCAATGAACTTCAAATTTATTTCACTAATCTCGCTAAGAATGGGTTTGACCACATTGAAAACTTTATTGTTATTGGAAGATATGAGTACTTTAACCTAGACCAACCTTATGTTTTGAGATGTTCTAGTTAACGAATTTTGGAGGTTTGCTTGTAAACAAAGATGGAGAAGTTTCCAATGTGGTGTTAGAGCTTTCCATCAAAATCACTTAAAAAACCATTGCTGCTATTACCAAATGTCTAGATGAATAAACGATAATTGTAAATGGATATAAATCAAGGGTTGGCTCTTCAGAAATTAACTAGGAACATTTTGAAGATTCCAAGGTCAACTCATAGTCAATAAATTCAAAGTCTAGATATGGAATGTGTGGTGTGTATAGGGTTTCTCAATGTTATTTTGATTGTCTAAATAGAAGAATGATTCATGAATGATTGTTGATAAAACTACTCCAATGGTGTTAGAAACGGTCGTCTTTGAGTTTCTCTGCCACAACACAAATCTCCCCCATTTCCCAATAGTCAAAAAAAATCTCTAGAAAGTAAAATAAAAGTAAATTTCAGTCAAACTCACTCAAAAACCATTGCTGCTATTACCAAATGTCTAGATGAATGAATGATAATTGCAAATGGATATAAATCAAGGGTTGCCTCATCAAAAATCAACTAGGAACATTTTGAAGATCCTAAGGTCAACTCATAGTCAATACAATTAAAGTCTAGATATGGGGTGTGTGGTGTGTATAGGGTTCCTTAGTGTTATTTTGATAGTCTAAATAAATGAAGGATTCATGAATGATTCTTGATAAAACTGCTCCAATGGTGTTAGAAATGGTCGTCTTTGAGTTTCACTGCAAAGACACAAGTCTCCCCACTTCCCAATAGTAAAAAAAATCCCTAGAAAGTAAAACAAAAATGTGTTTCAGTCGTAAAGTCCACTTTTCCGGAAATGCGTCCCAGGCGCAGCTCCTGCGATTTAGACGCACAACTTCTTATTTTTGTGTTTTCTGCATTTTTCTCATCATTTTAATCCGAATTGGGTTCCGGTGTCTTCAAGAAAGTTATAGCTATGAATTGTAGCTTTCTTTTTCATTTATTTTGATTTCAATTAGACATCTAAAACTCCAGATATGGTTTAAATACACGAAATACGTCATGTTGATTTCTCACCAAAGTTCAACACTTCACTAAAACAAAGTAACAAAACAAAACTACGAAAAATCTCTACTTAATCGAAGAAATAAGAACTTAAACATTTCATTAAATCAATGAAATAAAATCAAGAAAATAAATCCAATAACTCCTTAAATTAACTAACGGATAAAGTTAAATCAGACTAAATTGAAGGAAAAATAGGCTTATGATGAAGAGTCATGAAATATGCTAGATCAAGATAATAAATTACCAGACCTTCAACACAATACTTATTTTCGCATTCTGTTAATGTTCATTATCCACCTCCTTACCTCACAAAACTTCTTCCCAAGGTAGCAAGCTTCAGAGTTTCTTTCTCTACAATACGATATCCAAATAACAAATACATAACAAATAGACATGCATATATACTTATTATAGAAAAATATAACTAAATCATACACTTCATTTAACAATTCAACACAAAGCACCAAAGATACAAATTAAACAAATTAACAAATCCTATTTGTTAGACTATATGTCCATGCATGATTTCCAATTATCACCACCTCGTAGAGCAAAGAGTCCCACCATTGAACAATGTCCGACCGTTGGACAAATGTTATTTAGAGTTTCATGTTCAGTACCCCATCGTTGAGTATTTCTTTGAATCACTTTCTTTTTTCAAGAAATTGTTGTAACGTACTTGCGACTAGGTCTAGACCACCAATGCATGCATGGATTTCATCACCTTAGTTAGTGAAAAAATAGATCACGCAATCATAGCGTCCAAATGCAACATAGTTTAAAGACAAAGGCATCTCCTTGATTAATCACCCGTTATCAATAAAAATACGCAAATTACTTAATTTCATAATATCATTCATAAACATGTAATTCACATAACACATATTTTGAAGATAACACACAAATATGACGAATATATAATCATATAAACGATTTATATCACTTAATTCATGTAGAAAAGTCAATTGAGTGATACCCTTACCGTTATGAATGTCGTTATTAAGGTTTCTACACAATGACTTTTCTCCAAAAATGTATATCTTGATAAATTAATTTATTACTCACTTAGTGTCAAAACTCATCTATTATTACTAAAAAATTCACATTCTCCAATTATTTAAAAATACATCATATTACATAATTTACTATTTAGTTCATTTAATTTTTTACGTTTGATCTTTCAGTTTGTAATATTAATTTGAAGTAATAAATCTCAAATTATAGGTTGTTTTAAAATTTAATTTGATCTATAAAGTTTTAAGTTTCAATTTAATTTTCCTTATTTTCGTATAATTTAAATTATTAAATAATAGAAAACATGTTTTTGAACCAAAACATATTTTTTGAATCAAAATGCTGGTGTACTTTTCTAAACCAAACTGCTAAAAGAAAAGGAATGGAAACGTAGACAAGAATTAATATTGCAAGCACACCAAAAACAAAATTTTAAGGACATGCGAGTAAATGAAATATTTAGACTATACATAACAACAGACAAGGATAACAAAATCAAATAAAAGCAAATTAAGAATATTTTTTCATACAACTACTAACAACAATTACAAAACTTTTTAATTAAATCAACAATTCAATTGATAGTCAATGAAAACACAGTTCTTGAAATAGAGCCAAAAGGTTAATGTAAATTAAACGGATTTTGTAAAGTAGTAAAAAGAAATAAACTACTAGGACTATATGTAATTATTTAATTATCAATTAATTTTGATTTAATTTAATTAAACAAGAATCTTTAATTAATTTGGTGAAGAAAAACTTTTTTACAACTAAATAGTAAATTTTAGACAATTAGAACAAAAAATAAACGGAAAAGATATATGATTATACTATTCATTTTTAAAGTACACAACATAACCAACTCTTAAGAATTGTTACAATTTTTTTCATCCTTATTTCTATTTTCTTCGGTGTAGTTCTTCAAGCTTCCTTCACATTGTACCCCTTGGGTAGCATCATGGAATCCTATACGTAAATGAAAAATATATGAAGATTTAATAAAATAAGAACAAAAATTATATGTACTTGTGTGAGAGTTATTTAAGATAGAAGAAGATAAACTTACGTATCACAATCAGTCTTAGGATCCAATGAAAAAGATAGAGGGAAGTTACAAAGTCCGGGGAGTTGTTTTACTCTATCAGGATTAACTCCAAATTTTGTGGAAGCAGCCTTAAAACACTTACAAATATCTCTCCGAATTTGAGTGGTGTTGGCCTTTGTGAATACATTATTTGCTCCTATACAACAATTAGGAGGTGGGTTTGGTGGGGTAGAACCCTGCAAAAAAGGCACACATGGAATCAAGGAGACTACAGCTTCGCTGCATGTGATGTCATCAATTTGGCTTGCATTCATTATCGTCATGAACAAACTAAAAACCATCACAATCACAAAAACAACAACATTTTTATTTCCTGACATTTTAATTTCGATATTGAAACGTTTGATGTTTCTATGAATTTGTTTGTTGTGATCAACCACTAGAAACATTCCTTTATTTATAGGTTGGATCGGTTGCAATTTTAAGGAAACTACTAATAAGGCTGAATTTGTTACAATTTTTTTTAATTAAAATACATGGTCAAGTAACAATTAAGACAATAGATTCTAACCCTAAAAGATTTTTAGAATTATTTTGAATTTATTATCCATTATTATATTATATTAAATCTAATTTATTTTGTAGTAGAAGCAGTTGAATGTATTAATTTATTATTAAAATTCAATTCAATTGAGAAATAACTATTTTGTGTATGTTTCCAAATGATGTTTTTACTGCTCCATCTACAAATTAAGTAAAAAATATAATTTATTTCATATATAAAATTATATTTCGTATCAACACAAGAGCCAATATATTTTATGTCAAATAACTTTATATAAATGTAGTTATTATGCAAAATAATATGATTTTTTTGGTAAATTACTCACTATGTTATGCTATGTATTGTATCTCCTTCCAATAACTTATGTATACTATAGGCTATAATATTTCTAAATTTATTTTTTATTTATTTTTGAAATAATTTGAATTAACAACTCTTTAATATTGTCTCCAAAAAATAAAATTCTTTCCAATAGTTGTGAGACAAAACTATTTAATGATTTTTATTATTTAAATATTTTTTAGACTCAAGAATTTTAATTTATTAAACCTATGTTTTTCTTTCTATTTAAAATAAATAAAACTACTCTTCAATCATAGCTTTTTTAATAGAAATAAATATGAAATATTTTTGTATTTCCAAAAAATCCATTGAAAAATGATTTTCAAAATTAAATATAGAAGTTGTAAAAATCTAATTTTGTATATCATAATTCAAACTAGCCTCACCCACGTTTTTATTACAATAAACAAATTAATAAATTTATTAACAAAATTTTTTTAATCGTAATTTCTAAATTAATAATGCTTAAATAAAAAAAAAATAAGTTATTGGATTACATACACTCGAAATAACATTTTCAATAGTCAAATTACAATGATTGAAATTTGAAATTTGTGATTTTAGCCAATAAACCTTGTTTTTAAATTAAAATAATGTTTGTATGGTCTGAAACAGCTCCAAGAGTTTTGTATGATAGGCTAAGTCGTTGTTTATTAAAAATGATTTTGAAAGAGGCTACTTGGGCACCACTTTTTTTTAAAAATCATCTATGAATTACTTTTCATTGTCCAAGTATATGTTGGTGATATAATTTTTGGTTCTACTAATGTTAAGCTCTATCAAAAGTTTTCTAAGTTAATGAAGAATGAGTTTGAGATAAGTATGATGGGAGACCAAAGCTAAAAATGAATATTAATTCATGAGACCAAATATATACAATATAATTTCTTAAGAAATTTAAGATGGATGAATGTAAATCCACAGTTACACCTATGTAGCCCACATATTCACTTGATAAGAATGAACCAGGTAGAAAGGTGGATCAAAAGGTATACAAAAAGATGACTGAATCATTTATCTATTTAACTAACTCTAGACTTGATATTATCTTTAGTGTGTGTGAAAAATTTCAGTATGACCCTAAAGAACAGCATTTAACTATAGTTAAAAGGATCTTTAGATATCTGATGGACACTACTAATCTTGGTATGTGTTATCATCCATCATCTGAGTATAGTTTTGTTGGTATCTGTTATGTTAACTATGCCGATGATAAACTGGAAAGGAAATACACAACTGGTAACTATACATTCCTTGGTGAAAATTTGATCTCCTATTTAAACAACATACAATGCATCATTGGTCTATCTATAACATAAGGAAACTACATTTCAGTAGTAAACTACAACACTCCATTTCTTTGGATGAAATATCTACTATAGGACTTTAAAATTATTGATGCTAATCATCAGTAGGAAGAAAAAACTTCTTGCAAACGACATATTTAAATTTTTAAAGAAAATTTAAAACATTTAATTTATAAAGAAGTGATGCTGAAAACTCTATAAGCGTATACTAAAACATACTAATTGCTGAAATATGTACGCTCTACCTTGGATGAATAAGATTTCTTCTACCTTTATTTGTTTAAAATTCGATTTATTTCATATATGGATAGTTTAATTGAAAAATGATTGTGTTTTGTGCTTTTCTGACATGTGTCACTCCTTGTGCGTTAACGTGTGCATGGTAGTTATTGTTTTTTGCTTTGAGAAACTCAAATACTTTATCAAAAATACCAACACTCAAGTCACTCGTTCTTTTCATGTATTTCTCACAATTTTACTATCCTTTCAAACCTTAATAACTATCTCTAAAACTCCCTTGAATTCCCTAATGGATTCAAGTTCCGCTCCTTGTTCTACACACGGTAAAACTTCTAATGCCCCCAATATGGCATGTAATATTGATCAACTTGAGATTCTCAATGAACTTCAAATTTATTTCACTAATCTCGCTAAGAATGGGTTTGACCACATTGAAAACTTTATTGTTATTGGAAGATATGAGTACTTTAACCTAGACCAACCTTATGTTTTGAGATGTTCTAGTTAACGAATTTTGGAGGTTTGCTTGTAAACAAAGATGGAGAAGTTTCCAATGTGGTGTTAGAGCTTTCCATCAAAATCACTTAAAAAACCATTGCTGCTATTACCAAATGTCTAGATGAATAAACGATAATTGTAAATGGATATAAATCAAGGGTTGGCTCTTCAGAAATTAACTAGGAACATTTTGAAGATTCCAAGGTCAACTCATAGTCAATAAATTCAAAGTCTAGATATGGAATGTGTGGTGTGTATAGGGTTTCTCAATGTTATTTTGATTGTCTAAATAGAAGAATGATTCATGAATGATTGTTGATAAAACTACTCCAATGGTGTTAGAAACGGTCGTCTTTGAGTTTCTCTGCCACAACACAAATCTCCCCCATTTCCCAATAGTCAAAAAAAATCTCTAGAAAGTAAAATAAAAGTAAATTTCAGTCAAACTCACTCAAAAACCATTGCTGCTATTACCAAATGTCTAGATGAATGAATGATAATTGCAAATGGATATAAATCAAGGGTTGCCTCATCAAAAATCAACTAGGAACATTTTGAAGATCCTAAGGTCAACTCATAGTCAATACAATTAAAGTCTAGATATGGGGTGTGTGGTGTGTATAGGGTTCCTTAGTGTTATTTTGATAGTCTAAATAAATGAAGGATTCATGAATGATTCTTGATAAAACTGCTCCAATGGTGTTAGAAATGGTCGTCTTTGAGTTTCACTGCAAAGACACAAGTCTCCCCACTTCCCAATAGTAAAAAAAATCCCTAGAAAGTAAAACAAAAATGTGTTTCAGTCGTAAAGTCCACTTTTCCGGAAATGCGTCCCAGGCGCAGCTCCTGCGATTTAGACGCACAACTTCTTATTTTTGTGTTTTCTGCATTTTTCTCATCATTTTAATCCGAATTGGGTTCCGGTGTCTTCAAGAAAGTTATAGCTATGAATTGTAGCTTTCTTTTTCATTTATTTTGATTTCAATTAGACATCTAAAACTCCAGATATGGTTTAAATACACGAAATACGTCATGTTGATTTCTCACCAAAGTTCAACACTTCACTAAAACAAAGTAACAAAACAAAACTACGAAAAATCTCTACTTAATCGAAGAAATAAGAACTTAAACATTTCATTAAATCAATGAAATAAAATCAAGAAAATAAATCCAATAACTCCTTAAATTAACTAACGGATAAAGTTAAATCAGACTAAATTGAAGGAAAAATAGGCTTATGATGAAGAGTCATGAAATATGCTAGATCAAGATAATAAATTACCAGACCTTCAACACAATACTTATTTTCGCATTCTGTTAATGTTCATTATCCACCTCCTTACCTCACAAAACTTCTTCCCAAGGTAGCAAGCTTCAGAGTTTCTTTCTCTACAATACGATATCCAAATAACAAATACATAACAAATAGACATGCATATATACTTATTATAGAAAAATATAACTAAATCATACACTTCATTTAACAATTCAACACAAAGCACCAAAGATACAAATTAAACAAATTAACAAATCCTATTTGTTAGACTATATGTCCATGCATGATTTCCAATTATCACCACCTCGTAGAGCAAAGAGTCCCACCATTGAACAATGTCCGACCGTTGGACAAATGTTATTTAGAGTTTCATGTTCAGTACCCCATCGTTGAGTATTTCTTTGAATCACTTTCTTTTTTCAAGAAATTGTTGTAACGTACTTGCGACTAGGTCTAGACCACCAATGCATGCATGGATTTCATCACCTTAGTTAGTGAAAAAATAGATCACGCAATCATAGCGTCCAAATGCAACATAGTTTAAAGACAAAGGCATCTCCTTGATTAATCACCCGTTATCAATAAAAATACGCAAATTACTTAATTTCATAATATCATTCATAAACATGTAATTCATATAACACATATTTTGAAGATAACACACAAATATGACGAATATATAATCATATAAACGATTTATATCACTTAATTCATGTAGAAAAGTCAATTGAGTGATACCCTTACCGTTATGAATGTCGTTATTAAGGTTTCTACACAATGACTTTTCTCCAAAAATGTATATCTTGATAAATTAATTTATTACTCACTTAGTGTCAAAACTCATCTATTATTACTAAAAAATTCACATTCTCCAATTATTTAAAAATACATCATATTACATAATTTACTATTTAGTTCATTTAATTTTTTACGTTTGATCTTTCAGTTTGTAATATTAATTTGAAGTAATAAATCTCAAATTATAGGTTGTTTTAAAATTTAATTTGATCTATAAAGTTTTAAGTTTCAATTTAATTTTCCTTATTTTCGTATAATTTAAATTATTAAATAATAGAAAACATGTTTTTGAACCAAAACATATTTTTTGAATCAAAATGCTGGTGTACTTTTCTAAACCAAACTGCTAAAAGAAAAGGAATGGAAACGTAGACAAGAATTAATATTGCAAGCACACCAAAAACAAAATTTTAAGGACATGCGAGTAAATGAAATATTTAGACTATACATAACAACAGACAAGGATAACAAAATCAAATAAAAGCAAATTAAGAATATTTTTTCATACAACTACTAACAACAATTACAAAACTTTTTAATTAAATCAACAATTCAATTGATAGTCAATGAAAACACAGTTCTTGAAATAGAGCCAAAAGGTTAATGTAAATTAAACGGATTTTGTAAAGTAGTAAAAAGAAATAAACTACTAGGACTATATGTAATTATTTAATTATCAATTAATTTTGATTTAATTTAATTAAACAAGAATCTTTAATTAATTTGGTGAAGAAAAACTTTTTTACAACTAAATAGTAAATTTTAGACAATTAGAACAAAAAATAAACGGAAAAGATATATGATTATACTATTCATTTTTAAAGTACACAACATAACCAACTCTTAAGAATTGTTACAATTTTTTTCATCCTTATTTCTATTTTCTTCGGTGTAGTTCTTCAAGCTTCCTTCACATTGTACCCCTTGGGTAGCATCATGGAATCCTATACGTAAATGAAAAATATATGAAGATTTAATAAAATAAGAACAAAAATTATATGTACTTGTGTGAGAGTTATTTAAGATAGAAGAAGATAAACTTACGTATCACAATCAGTCTTAGGATCCAATGAAAAAGATAGAGGGAAGTTACAAAGTCCGGGGAGTTGTTTTACTCTATCAGGATTAACTCCAAATTTTGTGGAAGCAGCCTTAAAACACTTACAAATATCTCTCCGAATTTGAGTGGTGTTGGCCTTTGTGAATACATTATTTGCTCCTATACAACAATTAGGAGGTGGGTTTGGTGGGGTAGAACCCTGCAAAAAAGGCACACATGGAATCAAGGAGACTACAGCTTCGCTGCATGTGATGTCATCAATTTGGCTTGCATTCATTATCGTCATGAACAAACTAAAAACCATCACAATCACAAAAACAACAACATTTTTATTTCCTGACATTTTAATTTCGATATTGAAACGTTTGATGTTTCTATGAATTTGTTTGTTGTGATCAACCACTAGAAACATTCCTTTATTTATAGGTTGGATCGGTTGCAATTTTAAGGAAACTACTAATAAGGCTGAATTTGTTACAATTTTTTTTAATTAAAATACATGGTCAAGTAACAATTAAGACAATAGATTCTAACCCTAAAAGATTTTTAGAATTATTTTGAATTTATTATCCATTATTATATTATATTAAATCTAATTTATTTTGTAGTAGAAGCAGTTGAATGTATTAATTTATTATTAAAATTCAATTCAATTGAGAAATAACTATTTTGTGTATGTTTCCAAATGATGTTTTTACTGCTCCATCTACAAATTAAGTAAAAAATATAATTTATTTCATATATAAAATTATATTTCGTATCAACACAAGAGCCAATATATTTTATGTCAAATAACTTTATATAAATGTAGTTATTATGCAAAATAATATGATTTTTTTGGTAAATTACTCACTATGTTATGCTATGTATTGTATCTCCTTCCAATAACTTATGTATACTATAGGCTATAATATTTCTAAATTTATTTTTTATTTATTTTTGAAATAATTTGAATTAACAACTCTTTAATATTGTCTCCAAAAAATAAAATTCTTTCCAATAGTTGTGAGACAAAACTATTTAATGATTTTTATTATTTAAATATTTTTTAGACTCAAGAATTTTAATTTATTAAACCTATGTTTTTCTTTCTATTTAAAATAAATAAAACTACTCTTCAATCATAGCTTTTTTAATAGAAATAAATATGAAATATTTTTGTATTTCCAAAAAATCCATTGAAAAATGATTTTCAAAATTAAATATAGAAGTTGTAAAAATCTAATTTTGTATATCATAATTCAAACTAGCCTCACCCACGTTTTTATTACAATAAACAAATTAATAAATTTATTAACAAAATTTTTTTAATCGTAATTTCTAAATTAATAATGCTTAAATAAAAAAAAAAATAAGTTATTGGATTACATACACTCGAAATAACATTTTCAATAGTCAAATTACAATGATTGAAATTTGAAATTTGTGATTTTAGCCAATAAACCTTGTTTTTAAATTAAAATAATGTTTGTATGGTCTGAAACAGCTCCAAGAGTTTTGTATGATAGGCTAAGTCGTTGTTTATTAAAAATGATTTTGAAAGAGGCTACTTGGGCACCACTTTTTTTTAAAAATCATCTATGAATTACTTTTCATTGTCCAAGTATATGTTGGTGATATAATTTTTGGTTCTACTAATGTTAAGCTCTATCAAAAGTTTTCTAAGTTAATGAAGAATGAGTTTGAGATAAGTATGATGGGAGACCAAAGCTAAAAATGAATATTAATTCATGAGACCAAATATATACAATATAATTTCTTAAGAAATTTAAGATGGATGAATGTAAATCCACAGTTACACCTATGTAGCCCACATATTCACTTGATAAGAATGAACCAGGTAGAAAGGTGGATCAAAAGGTATACAAAAAGATGACTGAATCATTTATCTATTTAACTAACTCTAGACTTGATATTATCTTTAGTGTGTGTGAAAAATTTCAGTATGACCCTAAAGAACAGCATTTAACTATAGTTAAAAGGATCTTTAGATATCTGATGGACACTACTAATCTTGGTATGTGTTATCATCCATCATCTGAGTATAGTTTTGTTGGTATCTGTTATGTTAACTATGCCGATGATAAACTGGAAAGGAAATACACAACTGGTAACTATACATTCCTTGGTGAAAATTTGATCTCCTATTTAAACAACATACAATGCATCATTGGTCTATCTATAACATAAGGAAACTACATTTCAGTAGTAAACTACAACACTCCATTTCTTTGGATGAAATATCTACTATAGGACTTTAAAATTATTGATGCTAATCATCAGTAGGAAGAAAAAACTTCTTGCAAACGACATATTTAAATTTTTAAAGAAAATTTAAAACATTTAATTTATAAAGAAGTGATGCTGAAAACTCTATAAGCGTATACTAAAACATACTAATTGCTGAAATATGTACGCTCTACCTTGGATGAATAAGATCTCTTCTACCTTTATTTGTTTAAAATTCGATTTATTTCATATATGGATAGTTTAATTGAAAAATGATTGTGTTTTGTGCTTTTCTGACATGTGTCACTCCTTGTGTGTTAACGTGTGCATGGTAGTTATTGTTTTTTGCTTTGAGAAACTCAAATACTTTATCAAAAATACCAACACTCAAGTCACTCGTTCTTTTCATGTATTTTCCACAATTTTACTATCCTTTCAAACCTTAAAAACTATCTCTAAACCTCCCTTGAATTCCCTAATGGATTCAAGTTCCGCTCCTTGTTCTACACACGGTAAAACTTCTAATGCCCCCAATATGGCATGTAATATTGATCAACTTGAGATTCTCAATGAACTTCATATTTATTTCACTAATCTCGCTAAGAATGGGTTTGACCACATTGAAAACTTTATTGTTATTGGAAGATATGAGTACTTTAACCTAGACCAACCTTATGTTTTGAGATGTTCTAGTTAACGAATTTTGGAGGTTTGCTTGTAAACAAAGATGGAGAAGTTTCCAATGTGGTGTTAGAGCTTCCCATCAAAATCACTTAAAAAACCATTGCTGCTATTACCAAATGTCTAGATGAATAAACGATAATTGTAAATGGATATAAATCAAGGGTTGGCTCTTCAGAAATTAACTAGGAACATTTTGAAGATTCCAAGGTCAACTCATAGTCAATAAATTTAAAGTCTAGATATGGAATGTGTGGTGTGTATAAGGTTTCTCAATGTTATTTTGATTGTCTAAATAGAAGAATGATTCATGAATGATTGTTGATAAAACTACACCAATGGTGTTAGAAACGGTCGTCTTTGAGTTTCTCTGCCACAACACAAATCTCCCCCATTTCCCAATAGTCAAAAAAAATCTCTAGAAAGTAAAATAAAAGTAAATTTCAGTCAAACTCACTAAAAAACCATTGCTGCTATTACCAAATGTCTAGATGAATGAATGATAATTGCAAATGGATATAAATCAAGGGTTGCCTCATCAAAAATCAACTAGGAACATTTTGAAGATCCTAAGGTCAACTCATAGTCAATACAATTAAAGTCTAGATATGGGGTGTGTGGTGTGTATAGGGTTCCTTAGTGTTATTTTGATAGTCTAAATAAATGAAGGATTCATGAATGATTCTTGATAAAACTGCTCCAATGGTGTTAGAAATGGTCGTCATTGAGTTTCACTGCAAAGACACAAGTCTCCCCACTTCCCAATAGTAAAAAAAAAAATCCCTAGAAAGTAAAACAAAAATGCGTTTCAGTCGTAAAGTCCACTTTTTCGGAAATGCGTCCCAGGCGCAGCTCCTGCGATTTAGACGCACAACTTCTTATTTTTGCGTTTTCTGCATTTTTCTCATCATTTTAGTCCGAATTGGGTTCCGGTGTCTTCAAGAAAGTTATAGCTATGAATTGTAGCTTTCTTTTTCATTTATTTTGATTTCAATTAGACATCTAAAACTCCAGATATGGTTGAAATACACGAAATACGTCATGTTGATTTCTCACCAAAGTTCAACACTTCACTAAAACAAAGTAACAACACAAAACTACGAAAAATCTCTACTTAATCAAAGAAATAAGAACGTAAACATTTCATTAAATCAATGAAATAAAATGAAGAAAATAAATCCAATAACTCCTTAAATTAACTAACGGATAAAGTTAAATCAGACTAAATTGAAGGAAAAATAGGCTTATGATGAAGAGTCATGAAATATGCTAGATCAAGATAATAAATTACCAGACCTTCAACACAATACTTATTTTCGCATTCTGTTAATGTTCATTATCCACCTCCTTACCTCACAAAACTTCTTCCCAAGGTAGCAAGCTTCAGAGTTTCTTTCTCTACAATACGATATCCAAATAACAAATACATAACAAATAGACATGCATATATACTTATTATAGAAAAATATAACTAAATCATACACTTCATTTAACAATTCAACACAAAGCACCAAAGATACAAATTAAACAAATTAACAAATCCTATTTGTTAGACTATATGTCCATGCATGATTTCCAATTATCACCACCTCGTAGAGCAAAGAGTCCCACCATTGAACAATGTCCGACCGTTGGACAAATGTTATTTAGAGTTTCATGTTCAGTACCCCATCGTTGAGTATTTCTTTGAATCACTTTCTTTTTTCAAGAAATTGTTGTAACGTACTTGCGACTAGGTCTAGACCACCAATGCATGCATGGATTTCATCACCTTAGTTAGTGAAAAAATAGATCACGCAATCATAGCGTCCAAATGCAACATAGTTTAAAGACAAAGGCATCTCCTTGATTAATCACCCGTTATCAATAAAAATACGCAAATTACTTAATTTCATAATATCATTCATAAACATGTAATTCATATAACACATATTTTGAAGATAACACACAAATATGACGAATATATAATCATATAAACGATTTATATCACTTAATTCATGTAGAAAAGTCAATTGAGTGATACCCTTACCGTTATGAATGTCGTTATTAAGGTTTCTACACAATGACTTTTCTCCAAAAATGTATATCTTGATAAATTAATTTATTACTCACTTAGTGTCAAAACTCATCTATTATTACTAAAAAATTCA
The DNA here is from genome assembly GCA_037974875.1 of Cicer bijugum. NCBI lineage: Eukaryota > Viridiplantae > Streptophyta > Magnoliopsida > Fabales > Fabaceae > Cicer > Cicer bijugum. The sequence continues at coordinate 547,057 of JBBPBT010000215.1, forward strand.
CATTCTCCAATTATTTAAAAATACATCATATTACATAATTTACTATTTAGTTCATTTAATTTTTTACGTTTGATCTTTCAGTTTGTAATATTAATTTGAAGTAATAAATCTCAAATTATAGGTTGTTTTAAAATTTAATTTGATCTATAAAGTTTTAAGTTTCAATTTAATTTTCCTTATTTTCGTATAATTTAAATTATTAAATAATAGAAAACATGTTTTTGAACCAAAACATATTTTTTGAATCAAAATGCTGGTGTACTTTTCTAAACCAAACTGCTAAAAGAAAAGGAATGGAAACGTAGACAAGAATTAATATTGCAAGCACACCAAAAACAAAATTTTAAGGACATGCGAGTAAATGAAATATTTAGACTATACATAACAACAGACAAGGATAACAAAATCAAATAAAAGCAAATTAAGAATATTTTTTCATACAACTACTAACAACAATTACAAAACTTTTTAATTAAATCAACAATTCAATTGATAGTCAATGAAAACACAGTTCTTGAAATAGAGCCAAAAGGTTAATGTAAATTAAACGGATTTTGTAAAGTAGTAAAAAGAAATAAACTACTAGGACTATATGTAATTATTTAATTATCAATTAATTTTGATTTAATTTAATTAAACAAGAATCTTTAATTAATTTGGTGAAGAAAAACTTTTTTACAACTAAATAGTAAATTTTAGACAATTAGAACAAAAAATAAACGGAAAAGATATATGATTATACTATTCATTTTTAAAGTACACAACATAACCAACTCTTAAGAATTGTTACAATTTTTTTCATCCTTATTTCTATTTTCTTCGGTGTAGTTCTTCAAGCTTCCTTCACATTGTACCCCTTGGGTAGCATCATGGAATCCTATACGTAAATGAAAAATATATGAAGATTTAATAAAATAAGAACAAAAATTATATGTACTTGTGTGAGAGTTATTTAAGATAGAAGAAGATAAACTTACGTATCACAATCAGTCTTAGGATCCAATGAAAAAGATAGAGGGATGTTACAAAGTCCGGGGAGTTGTTTTACTCTATCAGGATTAACTCCAAATTTTGTGGAAGCAGCCTTAAAACATTTACAAATATCTCTCCGAATTTGAGTGGTGTTGGCCTTTGTGAATACATTATTTGCTCCTATACAACAATTAGGAGGTGGGTTTGGTGGGGTAGAACCCTGCAAAAAAGGCACACATGGAATCAAGGAGACTACAGCTTCGCTACATGTGATGTCATCAATTTGGCTTGCATTCATTATCGTCATGATCAAACTAAAAACCATGACAATCACAAAAACAACAACATTTTTATTCCCTGACATTTTAATTTCGATATTGAAACGTTTGATGTTTCTATGAATTTGTTTGTTGTGATCAACCACTAGAAACATTCCTTTATTTATAGGTTGGATCGGTTGCAATTTTAAGGAAACTACTAATAAGGCTGAATTTGTTACAATTTTTTTTAATTTAAATACATGGTCAAGTAACAATTAAGACAATAGATTCTAACCCTAAAAGATTTTTAGAATTATTTTAAATTTATTATCCATTATTATATTATATGAAATCTAATTTATTTTGTAGTAAAAGCAGTTGAATGTATTAATTTATTATTAAAATTCAATTCAATTGAGAAATAACTATTTTGTGTATGTTTCCAAATGATGTTTTTACTGCTCCATCTACAAATTAAGTAAAAAATATATTTTATTTCATATATAAAATTATATTTCGTATCAACACAAGAGCCAATATATTTTATGTCAAATAACTTTATATAGATGTAGCTATTATGCAAAATAATACGATTTTTTTGGTAAATTACTCACTATGTTATGCTATGTATTGTATCTCCTTCCAATAACTTTTGTATGCTATAGGCTATAATATTTCTAAATTTATTTTTTATTTATTTTTGTAATAATTTGAATTAAAAACTCCTTAATGTTGTATC
>JBBPBT010000215.1:552178-565782 GCA_037974875.1 Cicer bijugum
AGTTCACATCTAATAAATAAGTGGATTTTAGATTAGTTCATTAAAATAAATCAGTGAATGAATAAATAAATAAATGAATAAATAAATAAAATAAATAAATAAATAAATAAATAAATAAATAAAAGAGAGTTCTAAAACCATCAAGTTGTTCCACTTTGTGTTCTAACAACTCAAAGATTAAAAAAAAAAGTTAAGATCTAATTGAATTTTAATATAATGTTTATTTGTATTTTTTTATCATGAAATTGATATTTAATGATAAAGGAAACTAAACCCCTCCCTTTTAATAAATAAATAAATAAAATGTTTAAATGGACTAAACTTAAATAGATTTTTGTTGATTGATATTAGAAAAATGGGCCCAATTCAACTTAGAAGACAAAACTTGAGTGAAGCCCAAACCCAACTTAACAAAATAAGGTTGAAATCTAAAAACCCGGTTCCAAACTTGAGGAAAGCGGCTGCAGTACTAAGGGAGGCGGCCAGACATGGTTTAAAACAAGAAACTAGAAAAAAAAACCTAACTTATCTTAAGGAGGCGGCCAAACAAATCAAAACGGGTGAAAACAAAAACTAGAAAAACCCTAGTTTCATGTCAAGGAAGGCTGCCACATTAAGGGAAGCAACTAAAAACGAGAACCAACAACACGACAACGAAGAAGCAGCGACGGCGAACAATGGCGATGGTAGTGAACGGTGGCGGGTGAACGGTGGCGGAAGTGATAAAAGTATCAACGACAAATGGTAGTAACATCAGACAGGTTCAAAATTTTTATTCATATTTTTATGTTTCTTTCATTGATCTGTATTCTTACAAAAATAAAAACTACATTTTTTAAAACAAAGTGTTAGTTGTATGATGAAGATAACAAAATAGATTTAATTGTAAAAAAATACCTGCGATTTTTATTTTGTTTGTTACTGATCTCTGATTTCCTCTTCTTTTCTTGTGTGTTTTTTTATCAGTGGTTTTTAAACTCTTTTTTTTTTATTGATTGAATTTTTGTTTCAATATATAGACAAAAACAAGCAACCATTGTGTCCATTGTATAAAGTTAAGCTCTGGATCTTACACTGTTTTTACAACATTATCAAGCAACCTCACTGTTTTTACTGAAGCAGAGAACTTGCAGGTTGAAGTAGAGGAATAGAGGGAGGAAAATCAGGGAATAGAGGGAGAACTTGCAGGCTGAAGCAGAGGAATAGAGGGAGGAAAATCAGGGAATAGAGGGAGGAAAATTTTATTATTTATTTTTATTTTTTTGTAACCTTTCTTTATTTTTTTATTTTTTTGTTTTCCTTGGTTTTTATTTATTTATTTATTTTAAGTGTAATGTAATAAAACCAATACAAATTTTATAATCTTTTAGATAAATATTTATTTAAATTATTTTTAATTTGTAGGACAAAATTGAGGTACTACAGCTACCCCTATTTAATTATATTTTACTTGGTAAAAAGATAATTAAATATAAAGACCTAAATTTTTGTTCGAAAGTAAATTAATTTCAAATGTAAAAGTAAAATAATTTGACATAAAAAAAGTGATTAAAAATAAATAAATAAATAAAATGACTAAGACCAATGATTTAGGGAAGTAAATAAAAAGTCTGATCGTCTTCGGATTGATTACCGATGCGTAGATCGACATAGATAAAATGATCTCGGATTGCTTACCGAAATAGATAAAATGACATAGATAAAATGATCTCGGACTGATCGTCTTCGGATTGGTTACCGATGCGTTGATCGATTGATATAAAATGAAATGATGACTAAACCAAATATGAGTTTAAAATTTAGAATGTAAATAAAATGAGATAAATTTGTTTTATTTTTATTTATTAATATTTTTTTTTTTAAAAAAAAAAAAAGTGCATGTATGTGGTATTTGCAATGCAAACGTAAAATGAACAATGTGACACAAAAGTTGTTGAATATATATAAAATATACACATAAGATATGCATGATTAATTCATTATGCATGATATAAGAATTTGTTGAGTATAAGTAAAAATATGAGTGAAGATGCATAAATCATGTGTGAGTTTTTTTTGAAAAAAAAAAATGTAAGACGCATGCGATGAAGATAAATTCTTATTTATTTATTTATTATTTTTTTAGTTCCCCCGATCCTTATGCGACTTTATACACTTATGAGATTCAATGGATCAACGACGATAACAATGATGACTCTAGTATATCTTGTGTAATCACCTTTTCTTGAGGTCAATCAAATGTGCATTATTTAAAATGCTTATCCTTCAATTTTTTATACAGCCATATATCTCGAGCTCCCATGTATATATTTTCAAGCGTCAAAATATTTAAGACTTTTTTTATTTTATATTTTCACATATTTCCAATTCCAATATTTATTATCATAAAATAACATTTTAAAATAATAGAATAAATCAATCAATGAAACTGAATTAATTTAGAAACAGTGTAAGGTACAACATCGAATGACATCATTGGAAAATATGCATTCGTTATATTGAAAACAAAACTAATAAGACAAGGATTACAATGTGGTGAATGTGTTTAGCTTTAGTTGGAGAGATAACAAACGCTAGTCATTCTTGTAATTTAGAACTTCTAAAAATAATAACTGACACAGTTTGAAATGCTTGATCTTTTGTTATCCCTAACTTTTGCATGGACTGCTCTTCCAAGTTTTCAATCCATCGGGATGCTCTAATTTTTGCCTAGGTTGCCTTTTCAGGTTTTCAACCTAGCGAGCCCATATTTTTTTTTATGCATAATATTTCTTAACTGCATCTGAGTTTACTGGAAGTGGAAGCTCATCTCCATCCATTTCTGCGAGTATCAGAGCTCCCCCAGAGAAAGCTTTTTTCACAACATATGGTCCTTCGTAGTTCGGAGTCCACTTTCCCCGAGAATCCTTTTTTATGGGCAATATTTTCTTTAACACTAAGTCTCCTTCTCGAAACTCTCGAGGACGGACTTTTTTCTCGTATGCTTTTTTGAGTCTTTTCTGATATAGCTGACCATGACACAAAGCTATCATTCTTTTTTCTTCTATGAGATTCAAATGGTCATATCGTGATTGAATCCACTCTGCCTCCTCTAGTTTTGTTTCCATAATGACTCTGAAAGAGGGAATTTCAACTTCAATGGGAAGTACCGCTTCCATTCCATACACCAATGAGAAAGGAGTTGCTCCTGTTGAGGTACGAACAGAGGTTCTATAGCCATGTAATGCAAATGGAATCATTTCATGCCAATCCTTATATGTCTTCACCATCTTTTGTATGATCTTCTTGATATTTTTGTTTGCTGCTTCTACAGCCCCATTCATTTTTGGACGATATGGAGAAGAATTATGGTGCTGAATTTTGAAACCATCACATAACTCTTTCATCATCTTGTTGTTCAGATTAGTCGCATTGTCAGTGATTATCTTATTTGGCAAGCCATATCGACAAATCAATTCTCTTTTGATAAATCTGACAACCACACTTCTCGTCACATTGGCATAAGAAGCAGCTTCAACCCATTTTGTGAAATAATCAATAGCTACTAGGATAAACCGGTGTCCATTTGAAGCCTTAGGCTCAATGAGTCCAATAACATCCATTTCCCACATTGAAAATGGCCATGGTGATGTTAAAACATTCAAAGAGGTGGGTGGTACATGTACTTTATCAGCATAGATTTGACATTTATGACATTTCTTTACGTGACTAAAGCAATCGGACTCCATGGTCAACCAATAGTAACCAGCCCTTAAGATTTTTCTTGCCATTGCGTGCCCATTTGCATGAGTTCCGAAAGAACCTTCGTGAACCTCTTGGATGATTTTCTCTGCTTCTGCTTTATCCACACATCTGAGGAGAACCATATCATGATTTCTCTTATAAAGCACATCCCCGCTTAAGAAGAAGTTCGTTGACAATCTCCTTAAAACTCTTTTGTCGTTCTCTGAAATACCCAATGGATATTCTTTATCTTAACATATGATTTGATGTCATAAAACCACGGCTTGCCATCAAACTCTTCTTCTATTGATAAGCAATATGCAGGTTTATCTCTTTGTTGAATCTTTATAATTGGCACGTCTTGATTAGTGGTTATTTTGAACATTGACGACAAAGTGGCCAAGGCGTCAGCTAACTGGTTTTCTTCTCGAGGGATATGGTGAAAAGTAATCCTCTCAAAGTGTTCTGTCAATTCTTTGATATAGGTGTGATACGGAATCAATTTGGAATCTCGCATTTCCCATTCTCCTTTCGTCTGATGGATGACCAACAATGAGTCTCCATATACCTCAAGAAATTTTACATTTGATTCGATAGCTGCTTTAATGCCCATAACACATGCCTCATATTCTGCAATGTTGTTTGTACAATCAAAACACAACCTAGCCGTAAATGGAGTGAACTGGTTCTCAGGGGAAATCAAAATGGCTCCAATTCCATGCCCCAACGCATTAGAGGCACCATCAAACACCAACATCCAATTTTCTTTACCATATGATTTGGTCTCTTCACCTAAAGTCATTATGCCTTCATCGGGGAATTCACATTGCATTGATTGATAATCTTCTATCGGTTGTTGGGCCAAATACTCTGCTAGTGCGCTTCCTTTGATAGATTTTTGTGTAACATATACTAAATCGTATTCTGATAACAACATTTGCCAACGGGCAATCCTTCCAGTAAGAGCAGGTTTCTCAAAGATGTACTTAATTGGGTCCATTTTAGACACCAACCAAGTTGTATGACATAACATATATTGCCTCAACCGACGAGCAGCCCATGCCAATGCGCAACATGTTCGTTCAAGCAGTGAATACCTTGTTTCACAACTGGTGAACTTTTTGCTCAAATAATAAATAGCATGTTCTTTCCTACCAGATTCGTCATGTTGTCCCAATACACAACCCATTGACTCCTCAAGTACTGTTAAGTACATAATAAGCGGTTTCCCAGGAACTGGAGGTACTAAGACGAGAGGTTTTGACAAGTACTGCTTAATCTTTTCGAAAGCCTTTTGACAATTATCATTCCACTCAACTTTTTGGTCTTTGCGCAACAATTTAAAAATTGGCTCGCATGTAGCGGTGAGATGCGATATAAACCTCGCAATGTAATTCAATCTACCCAAGAAGCCACGAACTTCTTTTTCTGTGCGTGGAGCTGGCATTTCTTGTATTGCTTTTACTTTATCTGGGTCCACTTCTATCCCTTTTTGACTAACGATAAACCCAAGTAATTTGCCTGATCTTACACCAAAGGTGCATTTAGCAGGGTTTAAACGGAGTCTGAACTTCCTTAGTCGCTCAAATAACTTTCGAAGGTTAACAACATGATCTTCTTCGGTTTGAGATTTTGCAATCATATCATCCACGTAAACCTCTATTTCCTTATGCATCATGTCATGAAACAAAGTTACCATTGCTCTTTGATAGGTTGCCCCGGCATTCTTCAATCCAAATGGCATCACTTTATAGCAGAAAGTTCCCCATTGTGTGATGAATGTAGTTTTTTTCCATATCTTCGGGAGCCATCTTGATTTGATTATATCCTGAGAAACCATCCATAAAGGAGAAAAGAGAGTATTGAGCAGTGCTATCCACCAGGACATCAATATGAGGCAGAGGAAAATCGTCTTTAGGACTAGCTTTATTTAAATCCCGATAGTCAACACACATTCGAACCTTTCCATCTTTTTTTGGAACTGGTACAATATTAGCCACCCATTGAGGATATTTTGCTACTGCTAAGAAACCAGCATCAAATTGCTTTTTGACCTCTTCTCTAATTTTAAGTGACATATCAGGTCTCATCCTCCTCCATTTTTGTTTAATTGGAGCATATTCAGGCTTGAGTGGTAGCTTGTGTTCAACTATGTTAGTATCTAGCCCAGGCATATCCTGATATGACCATGCAAAGACATCCACATAATCAAATAAAAGTTTAACCAACTTTTCTCGTTCACTTTCTTTCAGAGACATACCAATTTTAACTTCTTTCTTATCATGTTCATTCCCTAAGTTGATCACCTCAACAGGTTCTTGATAGGGTTGGATTATCTTAGCTTCCTGTTCAATTAACTTTTCTAGTTCTGGGGGAGGCTCACAGTCATCTTCACAATCCTCATCAGCGTGATTAATCAGACGTTCAAAATTACAAAAAAGGGTTCTAGCGCTGCCATTTTCAACATATTCGTTTTTGACTCTGCATTGTTTAAATTAAAGGAAAAAAAATGAATAAGGATTGTCCAAAAAAGAAAAGAGAAAGACAAAACCAGTTGGAGAATTTAGGAAAATGCATTTATTTATAATAAGTACGGAATTGAAATACATATGCCCTAGTTAATTATCCTTATAGCCTTGGGCATAGCAAAAGGAGTTAAAAAATACATAATTACTTTGAACATGAATTAACAAACATAGGAAACTCGAGAATCTTCCAATTGTTGAGACTGGTGTTTGGAGAATAAGGGTACACTAGCTTGAGGGTGTCATCATCAACATGATCCTCTTCTGTAACAGCCACTTGATGAGCATATATTATTCCGGCACTTTGAAAAGTTTCGCGAATGTCACAAATAGGAATCTTTTGTGAATTCGGTGTCCAATTTTCTCTTTTTCCCTTCGCAGCCTTCTCTTTATCAGCTTGAGTAGGTACATATCCCAACCCGTACCTATTGTTCTTTTCGGCTATTTCTATTAACTTTCCCAAATTAACAAAAACTCCTTCTTCCAACATAGATTTGGTAAACTTCAATGATGTGGTAGATATTTTTGGTTCTTTTAAACGATATTCTTCACCCATGACGACGGCATTGGCAATTTCTAATGCTTGAAAGGAAGTCTTTATGGCTTCCTCCGTGTTTTCAATGTAGCCTGTAGAAGATAAATGACTTACTATCATATCTTCTTCCCCAGATATTATTATCAGTTTATTGTTCACTATAAACTTTAGCTTTTGATGGAGGGTAGATGTCACTGCTCCAGCAGCATGAATCCATGGTCTCCCTAAAAGACAACTGTACGCTGGTTTAATATCCATTACTTGGAAGGTTATCCCAAAGATGTGGGGTCCGATTTGAATTGGCAGGTCAATCTCACCAACAACTTGTCTTCTAGATCCATCAAATGCTTTTACCACCAAAGCACTAGGCTTCAAACAGGCTCCCTCAACAAATAGTTTTGACAGTGTTGATTTAGGCATGACATTTAATGATGAACCATTATCTATTAGCACTCGTGCAAGAATATGATCGTGACACCTCACAGAGATGTGTAGTGCTTTATTATGCTCTGTCCCTTCAGCCGGTAATTCATTATCACTAAAACTCATGCAACTACTAGCAGTGATGTTACTGACAACTCCATCAAACTGATCGATGGTGATATCGTGAGTAACATGAGCCTCATTTAAAACTTTCATTAGTGCTCTTCTATGTGCTTCAGAGTTTAATAACAAGGAGACAACTGATATCTTGGAAGGGGTTTGATTTAGCTGATCCACCACTTTATATTCACTTTGCTTGATAAACTTCAAAAATTCATTAGCTTCTTCTTCAAATACCGTCTTTTTACTGGTCTCTTGTCCTTTTATGGCATGATACATATCTTCTTTCCCTTTTTCCCCATGAACCTCCTTTTTCCTAAGTTGTTCAGGAGTGTATACTCGACCACTCCGAGTCATTCCACCAATCCCTGAGATGTTAGTGACATCAATTCCTTTAGGTTCACAACCATCACTTGGTTGATGATTGGCCAAATGGGATGTGACTTCGTATTTCCACGGTACTGCCTTGGTATTTCCATAAGGAAAAGGGATCGGTGGTTGCACAATTATTGCATTTGGCTTGCTAGGAGTTGGCTTAAGATTTTCCTTTTTGTAAAGAATTTCCAATGGTTTTGGGAAAGATATACTACTTTCCATACATGATCCCATGGTGAACACACGACCATCTGTTGCATATTGGTCTATCCCATCTTCAATGACATTGACAGAGGCATCCCTGTGGCCCGGTAAAGGATTACTCCCTATGATGGGACCGTCTTCCTTGAAGGTAAGCCATTTGGAATTAATCAATTCTTGCACTTTAGATTTTAGGGCTTGACAATCTTCAATGGAATGCCCAACGGCTCTTGCATGATATTCACATTTGGAATTCGGATTATACCATTTTGGAAATGGTGGTTCAAGAGGTTTCATTGGTCTTATGACTACCATTGAATTTTGAAGTAAATGGGGCAACAATTGGCTATACGTGACGGGAATTGGATCAAAACGGGTTATCCTTTTTTCTCGATTGATAGGTGGTCTATAGAGATTTGAGATTGGGTTCTGGTTCCATTGATTTTGTGGGGAAAATGTGGTAGGTGGTGTTTGATAAAAAGGTGGTCTTGAAGGGTGATATTGAGAGTATGGAACTTGTGTAGTTGCGGCCACATATGGATAAGGGATGTAAGGAGTTTGTGGTATTGGGGGCTGGAAATTTGGGGGTCGATAAGAATTGATGGGTGGAAAATAGGAGACTCTAGGGCTTATCATTACAGCATTGGCATCCCCCTCTCTCTTTTTTGTGAATGTCGGTTGGGGTCGTTTCACGCTAGTTGCTGCACAGACGATCTTGCCACTCCTCATCCCGCTTTCTATCCTTTCTCCTATCATGACAAGGTCAGAAAAATTTGATGATATACTCCCTATCATCTTGTCGTAAAAAGGCGACTGGAGAGTATCCATAATCATACCCACCATTTCTCTTTCAGATAATGGGGGTTCTACTTGTGATGCCATTTCTCTCCACCGTTGTGCGTATTCTTTGAAAGCTTCGTTGTCCTTTTTCAAGGAATTTTGCAATTGCATTCTATCAGGGGCCATGTCAACGTTGTACCTGTATTGCTTCAAAAAGGCATCAGCTAGGTCTTTCCATGAACGAATTTGATTTCGCTCAAGATGCATATACCAACTTAACGATGCCCCACTCAGACTGTCTTGGAAAAAGTGAATGAGAAGTTTATCGTTATGAGCATGAGATGCCATTTTTCTGCAATACATAGTTAGATGATTTTTAGGACATGTGTTTCCCTTGTATTTTTCAAAGTCAGGAATCTTGAATTTGGGAGGGATAGTCACATCAGGAACCAAGCACATATCGAAAGCTTCGAGGCCATAAACATTATACCCCTCAATAGCTTTTATTCTCTCTCCCAAGACTTGGAATTTTTCCTTTGATTGTGTATCATCATCCCCAATGTGAGGTTGATGCCAATTCCCATTAGCATCGAAATTGGGTACTGGGGTGCAATATATGGAGTATTTTCTGATGGTAGAGTGTTTTGGGGATTTAAGTGGTTTGGGTTGTTTTCCATGGGGTTGACAACTAAGGGTGGAGTATAACCGGGTGGAAGACCGTACATAGGAAATTGTATAGTTGTTGTACGAGGTTGTTGGATAGTCGGTGTAAAGCCTGGTGGGTGAGAAGGAGTGGTTTGTTGTTCTTCATTTACAGCCGGAGGATTCTCATCTATGTTCCCCTTCCTTGACAAAGCTTGTATAGCTTCTAAGATTTGATCAACCTTGTCCTTTAATTGGTTGACATCTATTCTCATCACCTCTTGATTTTGCTCAAGTTCTTCCATGATCTTTGAGTTTGCACGAGTCCGATAAGGATGTCGGGGAAACAGCTTTATTGATTTTTTTCTGTTTTTTTTTTAAAACAATAAAGATTTATGAGTATGTATTAAACATGAATGGAATGCAATTATTATCTCCTTTTTTATGTGGGTGTTGGGGAATCATAAGTCTTGCATGAATTATTAATGAAAGAAGAACATGGGAATCGATAAACAAAACAGCAAATCCTTCATTGATGAGATAAAAGTACATTGCATTTAAATTAAAAAGATACATCGATTATGGTATTTCAATCATCTTTTCCAATAGGACAACCGATTTTCTCCTCCAATTCTTCTACTAAATGTTTGCAATATTCGACGAACTTGTAGACTTTGATTGGAGTATTAAGTGGGTGCATGATTGCATCAATCTCTCTTAAGTGTTTTGGAATTTTTATGATTGCCTGATTAGCTAGCATGGCCAATTTTGAGAAGCAATCTTTCCAATGTTTTCCTTTATCTTCCAACTCTTTATAAATCTCTTGATTCTTCAATTGTCCAAGCAACACCATGAAACGCTCCTTCCAATATATGGTTTCATCCTTCAAGTCATCATAGATCTTTTCTTGATAATCAATGTAATTCTTCAACTCACTAGAAGTTTCCATTTCTGTTTTTAGTGCATCTTGGTGTTTTGAGAGTAATTCTTCAATTTCTTCTTTCTGTTGCCTCTCATCCCTTACTTGACTCTCGTATTTAGCTACCATTTCTTTTAGTTGTTTCTTTAAATCTTCAAACTCTTTTTTTACCTTCTTCTCAGAGCTTGTTGATTTTGTCCACAACTGCTTCCATATGTAGGCTTCTTCAATAGCCGCATTCTTTTCTTCATTTCGCACATCTAACTCTTCATTTGCACCTCTCAAACAAATTTGTATGTCAAGTTTATTTTCTTTTTCAGTTTTCAACCTCTTGTTGCTTCTTTCAATAAATTGACTTTGACATGTGTTTTCTGATCGTAAGTTCTCGTTTTCTTGGGAGACTTGTTCTAACTTTGCTTGTAGCTCTTTTTTCTCCTCTTCAGATTTTAACAAAGATGCTTTGAGCTCTTCTATTTCTTCACTTGTAACAAAGGTGGCTTCAGGCATATCCTGATCACTTGAGGTTGTATTGTGGAAAGGCAGCTTGATTTCTTGGACTCTGTTCTTTACCCATTGTTGATAGGGTTCTTTTGTGCTGCAACTTCTACATCCGAGTATTTTTCCTTTTCTAATGATCAACTCCCAAGCTCGACTTATCCTTCTCAATATTGGTGGGTCTACTATACCTGTATTGTGCAAAACAAAAGCTTCTAATGACCTATCATCTAGTTTATCCAACATGGGGTAGCCAAGTTGTCTTAGAGCTACCATTGGATTGTAATTAATACATCCTTTCGTTCCCATGAGAGGTACATTTGGAAAATCTCCGCATCGGCATATTACCTCTTCCACTCGTTCTCTATGATACCATGAAATTGTGTCCCCGGTAAGGCTAGCTATACTCTGAGCCCATTCACGATTATTTTTAATTCCAATATGATACCCTCTTTTGAACATATGAGACATGAACCAAGTATACATCATTGGAGCACAACACAAAATTGTTCCCCCTTTCTTCTCATGTCGCATATGTAGAGAGTAGTAGACATCAGCAAGAATCGCGGGAACTGGATTTTGATTATATTTGTTAAAAGCTAAGAAGACATTGATGGCAGCAAAATCTACAAAATTATCAAGGTTTGGGAATAAAACAATGCCATAGATAATCAGAGCCAAAACATCTATAAAACTACTCCATTCTTTTTTAGCGGCTAAATCATGACACTTTTGCTCTAGATATTTCCTTGAAAAGCCATGAACAGCTCCTTTTTCCTCTTTTGTACTGTCCAACTCTCTTATGTTGATTTTCAATACTTCAGATAATGCATCCAATTTCGGTGGTTGCCTAGTATATCGATAAGGATTTCCTTTCTCTAAGGGGTAACCCAATATTCGTTCAAATTCCTCTAATGTCGGGGCCAACTGAAAGTCTTGAAAGGTGAAACATCTTAAGAGAGGATCGTAATATTGAGCCAAAGCCGTGAGGGCCCCTGTTTGCACATTTATTGCCAAGAGATTTAGGATCTTCCCATATTTGAGAAAGAAACTATCACGTTGTATAGTTTTCATTTGATTGTTGATGTCTCTTAAACTTTTCAAATCAGGTTGTTTGAATTTTAAAAGTAAAGTTTTTCTTCTTTCTGATCCCATTGTCTACTTTAATTTAACACGAGACTAAGATTCTTATGATTCCCCAACAAATCCTGAAAATTGATGCAAAATGCCAATTTATTTTCAAAATAAACAATGTCATGAAATATGAATGCAATTAGGTAGAATGACAGTTGTGAATACATAACATTTTGAATGAATATATGAGGTATTTTTACTTATATAAATATTCTTATGATGAAATGGTCTATCGGCTTATGCAGTGAAAATCTCACAAGGGTGGCTCTATAGTTCTAAACACGGTTCCTAGAGCCAATAATCTTATATTGGAATATTGTCAACAATAATAGGTAAACTATTTGGAGTGACAATGCCCTCAAAAAGATCAAACTCTAGGTGAGATTTTCATGCTAACCAAACAGGATGTACATCCAGAAGGCTACCACTACACAACCTCGAAACTAAACTTAAGTTTTGTTCAAACCCGGGGTGTAGGGTTCCACTCATAGGTGTGTGTCTTAGTAAAAGTGTAGGGTGTGGAATAAGTATAATTTAATAACTCCATGACGATAATAAAACATATATACATAATAAATAAATAAATAAATAAATAGATTAATAAATAAATAAATAAATAAATAAGAATAATCAACAAGCTTAAAAAAAAATTATAATGCCAACTAATACTTATTAAGAAATAATAAACACATAAAATAAAAGAAAAAAAAACAAACAAAAATAAAAATAAAAATAAAAATAAAAATAAAAAGTTAAAAATTATGCACAATTAATTTATTAGGCCTGACTCTCTAAAATGTCCCCAGCAGAGTCGCCAGCTGTCGCGGCCTAAAATTTCGAGTGTTTCTCGAAATCAATGGAGTCGCCACCAAAATTTATTTTAAAATAGGGAAAATATTGGGAAACCCTTAAAAATAAAATAAATGGTCTTTGAAACCAAATTTGAGTTCGGGAGTCGATTATGCGTAGGGAAGGTATTAGCACCCTACGACATCCATTAAAAATGGTTACCAATAATTAATTGTGCAAAATTTATTTTAACTTAACTATATTTATTTTTCTCTATTATTAAATATGAATAACAATCATTACTATTTTTTAAAATATGATGTTGAAATAAATACGTATTTAACAAATAAAGGAAAAAAAAGAAATTTTTATTTAAGTGCTTGACAAGAATGTTATCTTGCTCCTACGTATCTCCCGGTGCGATGGAGAAATCAAAGCTACGTAGTTCTTGGTTAAAAAAAATACGGATGTGTTGAGTGTATTTTAAATAAAATTTGTTTCGTGATAAAAAATGTTTTGACAAAATAAATAAAAAGAAAAAAAAATAAATAAAAGAGTTTGATTTGAATAAATATTTTAAAATATGAGTTTTAGGACAATCAAGTTGTACAATTTGTGTCTCAAAACTCAAGGAATAAAGAAGATGTCACATCTAATTTAATCCTCTAAAAAAAATATTTTATTACTCTTGATTTTTAAATTGAGTTTCAAAACTACCAAATAGTACAACTTGTGTTTTAACAACTCAAAGATAAAAAAGAGTTACATCTAATAAATAAATTGATTTTAGATTAGTTTATTAAAATAAATGAATGAATGACTAAATAAATAAAAAAATAAATAAAGAGAGTTTTAGAACTATCAAGTTGTACTACTTGTGTTCTAATAACTCAAAAATTAAAGAGTTACATCTAATAAATAAGTTTATTTTAGATTAGTTCAT
>JBBPBT010000215.1:601795-616147 GCA_037974875.1 Cicer bijugum
ATAAAATAATAAAATAAAATATTTATTATTTATATTGCTCATTAAATATAATATCTATCAAACCAACACATCATAGAAAACATCCTTATAACAAAAATTACTCACAAAATTTATCAACATATATTCTAAAATAATTTTAACATCAAATTAATTATTTAAAATCTTATTTAATTAATAAAATAGTTTATTATCAAATTTAGGGTGTTACAAGTATGATGGGAGACCAAAGCTAAAAAGGAATATTCATTAACGAGACCATATATATACAAGATAACTTCTTAAGAAATTTAAGATAGATGAATATAAATCCATGGTTACACCTATGTACCCCACATAATCACTTTATAAGAATGAACCAGGTAGAAAGGTGGATCAAAAGGTATACATAAAGATGATTGACTATCTTCTCTATTTAATTAACTCTAGACTTGATATTATGTTTAGTGTGTGTGCAAAATTTCAGTATGACCCTAAAGAACCGCATTTAACTATAGTTAAAATGAGCATTAGATATATGTTGGACACTACTAATCTTGGTCTATGTTATTATCAATCATCTGAGTATAGGTTTGTCGGTTTCTGTTATGTTAAATATGCTAAAGATAAACTAGAAAGGCAATACACAAGTGGAAACTATACATTCCTTGGTGAAAATTTGATCTCCTAGTTAACATAAAGAAAATGAATCATTGGTCTATCTATAACTGAAGCAAACTACATTTCAGTAGTCAGCTGCCACAATCTACTTCTTTGGGTGAAATATCTACTAGAGGACTTCGAAATTATCGATACTTGTCATCAGTAGCTAGAAAAATCTTCTTGCTTACAACATATTTAAATTTTTAAAGAAAATTTTTAACATTTAATTTATAAAGAAGTGATGTTGAAATCCCTATAAGCATCTACTAAAACATACTAATTTGTGAAATATGTATGCTTTAACTTTGATAAATTGGATTTCTTCTTCCTATATTTGTTTAAAATTCAATTTATTTCATATATGGAAAGTTTTATTGAAAAATGATTGTGTTTTGTGATTTTCTGACATGTGTCGCTTCTTGTGTCTTAACGTGTGCATGGTAGTTATTGTTTTTCGCTTTTAGAAACTCAAATGTTTTCACAAAATTACAAACACTCAAGTCACTCATTGTTTTCATGTATTTCCCACAATTTTACTATCCTTTCAAACCTTAGAAACCTCTTTAAAACTCTCTTGAATTCCCTAATTGATTCATGTTCCTCACCTTGTTCTACACTCGGTAAAACTTCTTCTGCCCCCAATATGACATGTAATATTGATCAACTGGAGATTCTCAATGAACTTCAAATGTATCTCTCTAATCTGGCTAAGAATGGGTTTGACCGCATTGAAAACTTTATTGGTATTGGATGGTATGAGTACTTTAACCTAGATCAACCTTATGTTATAGATGTTCTAGTTAAAGAATTTTGGAGGTTTGCTTATGTGAACAAAGATGGAGAAGTTTGCAATTTGGTGTTAGAGCTTCCCATCGAAATCAATCAAAAAACCATTGTTGCTACTACCAAATGTCTAGATGAATTAATGATAATTGCAAATGGATATAAATCAAGGGTTGGCTCTTCAAAAATAAAATAGGAACATTTTGAAGATCCCAATGTCAACTCGTAGTCTGTACATTTAAAGTCTAGATATAGGGTGTAAGACATATGACTCCATGATCATGACTTTGATATAGGGTGTAAGTCATATGACTCCATGATCATGACTTTGATATAGGGGGAGAATGCTAGACATATGCCTCCTTGATCATGATTTTGATATAAATTCCAAACATACAATATGAATGCATTATTTGATTGATCTAATAGTTTAAACTGAGAAACATTTCAGGAACATGATCAAACACTACACTCTTGGACAAAACTTGGAACTCAAGCAATCAAGCAAAAAATGGAGGATATACTACCAGCTTGAAGAATGATGTAGAAATGTGTCTAGTGTTAGTAGTGTCCATTAGGTAGACTTAATCATAATGAGTTCTCATACAATATATGCCAATCGAATCATAAAACAAGTTTTAATCAATCAAGTAATCAATCAAGTAATAAATCAAGTGATAAATCAATTGGGCAATCGATTGTATAAACCAGAGAATAAAGGTTTCACTAAGTAAATCGATTGGAAAATCGATTACTTAAAGGTTTTCATTAAAACATGTGTTCTGGGTTTTGACAAATCAATTGGGCAATCGATTTGCACATCAATTGAGTAATCGATTTGGTAATTCACAGAACCAAGCTCGTACTGAGTAAATCGATTGGCAAATCGATTACGAAAACACTTTTTCCTCATACTTGGCCTCTGTTATCAACAAAATCGATTGGACAATCAATTGAACTAAATTTCTTAAGGTGCAAGCTTTGCACTAATCGATTAGGTAATCGATTGAAAGAATGAATTGGTTAATCATTTATCAGAAACATATTTCCTAGTTGATTGGCACATCGATTTCAACTAAATGGCTAAACTACTGTAACAAACCAAATCGATTGGCAAATCGATTGAAATAAAACATCTGAGTCACTGTGACTAGTATAATCTATTGACAAATCGATTGGAGCAAAACTTTTGAGTCACTGTGATCAGTCCAATCGATTAGAGTAAAGGTTTGTGTTACAGGGAGAATTCAACCAATTGCCAAATCGATTATGTTAATAAATATGAGTCGACCGAGTAATCGCTTGTTTTGATCTCGTTGTTTGAACAAAACACTTATAATCGATTAGTCAATCCATTCTGATATACACATAGTATTAGTTTCTGATTTATGCATTAAAAGAATCGATTGGCAAATCTATTGCATCCTATATTTTCAAGATTCAAGAAAAACAAGAAACGCAATAATCGATTAGGAAATCGATTAAGCTGAAATTACACTTTTATGAAATCGATATATCGGATGTTTTTCTGAAATTATATAAACTGATTCAATCACAAATTTTTCATAAAATCATTAAAACAACTTTTGAATACATTTTGAATAACTCACACATACATAACAATCACTTTTCTCTCAAACTCAAAACTGGAATACACTTTGAAAAGACTGTCAAAGATCACTAAAACTACATTGGCAAATAGTGTGTGAGATCTTTCATTTGTGATTGAGTCGAATCTTATTCTTCTTTTATCTCTTTTGTAAGAACAATTGTCTGTATAGAAGTTCTGGAAAATCCAGTGGTGTAAACTGGTGGCTATCTGTTTTGGTGCTTGTGTTCATCAAGAAGAAGTCTCAACTTGATCTCGTGACGGTTTGGCGAGTAGCTCTAAGGGATAAGTTGGTATTGTAATAGAAGTTGGTGTTGAGTTGGCTGGATAGGCTGTGATTAAGCTGGAAAGTCTGTAAAACATACTCAAGTCAATTCTAGTGAAAAGGCTGAAATCATTGTTGATTTCAGGACTAGATGTAGGTTGTCATACTAATAGCCGAACCAGTATAAAATTCCTGGTGCACGATTTCTTTATCTCTTCTCTTTATATTGAATTTCTGTCTTGATTAATCTTTTGAATAAGCATTGTATTTGTACTCTTACATTGATAATACATGTGTATTTGAATCTATGTCTTGATAAGTTTTTGAATCTATCACTGTTAAATTGGAATTAATATTAAACAAGTTGGTTACAATATTAAGTTCATCTCTTAGGAAAAATTAGATAATTTTGTTAGTAACTTTGTATAAAACATCCTAAGGATAGAGGCAATAACTACCAACATAGGGTATGTGGTGTGTCTAGATATAGAAGAAGGATTAATGAATGGTTCTTGATAAAACTGCTCCAATGGTATTAGAAATTGTCGTCTTTGAGTTTATCTGCTAAGGCACAAGTTTCCTCACTTCCCAATATTCAAAAAAATCCCTAGAAAGTAAAACAAAAATGCATTTTAGTCGTAAAGTCCACTTGTCTGGAAATGCGCCCCAGGTGCAGCTCTTGCGCTTTAGATGCACAACTTCTTATTTTTGCATTTTCTGCACTTTGCAAATCTTTTTAGTCCAGATTGGGTTCTGGTGTTTTCAAGAAAGTTGTAGCTATGAATCGTAGCTTACTTTTTCTTTTTGATGGATTTCAATTAAACATCTAAAACTCCATATATGGCTGAAATACACGAAATAGCTCATATTTATTTCTAACCAAAGTTCAACACTGCACTAAAACAAAGTTACAACACAAAACTACGGAAAAATCTCTACTTAATCAAAGAAATAAGATCATAAACATTTCATTAAATAAAAGAACTAAAATCAACAAAATAAATCAAATAACTCCTTAAATTAACTAATGGATAAAGATAAATAAGACTAAAATCAACGAAAAATATGCATATGATGAAGAGTCATCAAATGTCCTAGATCAAGATACTAAAATACCAAACCTTCATCACTAATACTAAAATACATCTAGTTATTATGCAAAATAATATGATTTGTTTTGGTAAATTACTCACTTTATGTTATAACTATTGTATACTATAGGCTATAATATCTATATAGTTATTTTCTATTTACTTTTATAATAATTAGAATTACTTTGAATTTATTATCTATTATTATTGTAAGACCCTTAATTTTAAATCCTAAATTATACAATTTTAGGGTATTTTGTGAGGAATTCTTAGGCTGTTAGCCCAGTTTTTGGTATTGTTATTCCTCCATTGTTATTCATTGTTTTTGCTTTCTTTGCTTCCTTTTGTTCAAGAATAGAAACCCAAGGTTTAGTGGGTAAGAAAGCAAGGATTTCTCAACTTCACTCTTCCTCTTTGATTCGAAAACGAAGAAAAACAGTATTAGGGATTCAAATACAAACCTTCCTGTTTCATCTAGATCTAAGCCTCCTTTCAAGAAGTGATAGAAGGGAAGGTTTCTCATCTCTGTGCTACGGTGCTAGTGGACCAACTTTGGAAGCAACGTTGCGAACGAAGATTTTACCGGACTTACTCACGGTACTGTAATCGCATGGGAAAGCTAACGTGAAGGTAAGGGTTCCTTCCAAACTTTTAGTTTGCATTTAGGGACTTATCTGTGGTTGTGTGGAAAAGGATTTGGTTAGGGTTAAAGTGTTGATTTCGGGGAAAATGAATCTAAGGTTTTATAGGTAAATCTCAGAGTTAGGTTTTGGTTTTATTGTCGAATATTTCATGGAAAATGAATTTACCTCATGTATGAATCATTTTGAATAAATGAAATTCATTGTGTTGATTTGTGTCGTCGTATTCAACGTGTTCATAATTGATAATTATAGAATTTTGAGATGTGTTTTGTGTGGTTTGTGTGGAAAAATGATTTGATGTGTTTTGGTGTGAATTATAGATTGAATGTGAAAGTATGTTTGAGTTTGTTTTGTGTGGAATTTGAAAACCATTAAGTTAAACGAGAATTAAGAATGGGGAATCTCTTAATGTCTTGTTTACTTAATGTGTGTTTGTGAAAATCGTTTAAGTTAACTGGGCATTAAGAATGGGGAATCTCTTAATGTCTTGGTTACTTAATGTTGTTTTGAAAGTCGTTTAAGTTAACTGGGCGTTAAGAATGGGGAATATCTTAATGTCTTATTTACTTAATGTTTGTTTTTGAAAATCGTTTCAGTTAAATGAGTATTAAGAATGGGGAATCTCTTAATGTCTAGTTTACTGAATGTTTTGTTGTGGAAATCGTTTAAGTCAAAAGTATATTAAGAATGGGGAATCTCTTAATATGTCTGTTTGCTTAATGTTTGGTGTGAAAATCGGTTAAGTAAATGAATGTTAAAAATTGGGAATCTTTTAATATCTGCGTTTACTTAACGATCATTGTGGATGGAGTTAGTGTATGCTCATGCATTTCATTTGGCAAATTATGCTGACCCGTGATAGGTGGCACCTCGATAAACAGTACTGACCCATGATAGGTGGTATGTTTACAATTTACTTTTTGGTAAATTGTGCTGACCAGTGATAGGTGGCACCTCGGTAAGTAGTACTTTGGCCTGTGATAGGTGGTACACTTATAACTTACGCTTTTTCTTTTGGTAAATCATATTGACCCGTGATAGGTAGCACCTCGGTAAACAGTACTGACCCGTGATAGGTGGTACGTTTACGATTTACGCTATTTAGTAAATTGTGCTGACCCCTGATAGGTGGCACCTCGGTAATTGGTACTTTGACCTGCAATAGGCGGTACAATTATGATTTACGGCCCTTCGAGGAGGGTTTTGGTTTGGAATTCTGAGTCCATGCATTTTGGCATATACGCATCGCATTAGGGTGCTTGGCACGCGAGTCGTGTTTGATTCAAGTTATGTTTGAGTGTTTTGAACTTGAGATGTTATTGTGAATTGTTGTTTCTTTTTGTCGGTGTTGGGATTGTCGAGTCAAGGTGATTCCATGTGATTTGTTGGTTCATCTTGTTCGTGTGGGTATTCAATTGTAACTGTTAAGGTGTTATGTATTTGATTATGGTGTGTAAGTTTGATGGATTGTAAAACTATTTTGAAACCCAAGTTGACGTGGTAATTGTGTAGAAATTGCTAAGTGTTATGTTTGGAATTGTGTGAAAGCATGTTTGATTGCAAAACTATTTCGAAGTTCAAGATGTTGTAGTGATTGTGTTGAAATTGCTAAGTGTTATGTTTGGAATTGTGTGAAAGCATGTTTGATTGCAAAACTATTTCGAAGTTCATGATGTTGTAGTGATTGTGTTGAAATTGCTAAGTGTTATGTTTCGAATTGTGTGAAAGCATGTTTGATTGCAAAACTATTTTGAAACCCATGATGTTGTAGTGATCGTGTTATAAGTGTTAAGTTTTAAGATTTGGAGTTGTGTATGAATGTGATTCAGTTAGTTTTTGAATTTTTGGAAGAATTTACAGGGGAATCGATTTACCCAATCGATTTGGTAATGTGTTTTTCAAAACCACTAAAGAAATCGATTTAGCAAATCGATTGGATTCATTACATGGGCTCTGTCTTTCACGAAATCGATTTCCCCAATCGATTGATGTAAGTCCAGAGTTCAATTTTCACTAAAAACTTTCAGGAAATCGATTTGCCCAATCGATTGGCTCAGTGGAAAATCTTATTTTGAGTTAGATAATTGATTGCTCAATTGATTTATCAATGTTTTGGTCAGTTATATATTACTTGATGGATTGAGAACTTTATTTGATTTCATTTACATTTGGCAAGCATTATATGAACTTTTAGCATATGGAAAATCCTTTTAAGGTGCATGCTTAGTGGAAAGGGTATTTTGTGCATTTAAAAACTTAAATGTTATGTGTTAACTGTTAATTTTGGTTGGTGACCCTTTACAACTATTGTGGAAATCTGGGCTTTGCCCTCAGATGAGAGCCAGAACAATCCTACTGGTCCGTACCCTACGGATGGGAATGTTTGACTGGAGCTATGTTAAGAGGATCTTACGGAGCGCGTGGAGATCACTCAGGGCGTATAGTTTTGTGTATAGAAAGATCAGATTAGGTTGACATAGAGGGAACAAATGTCTTTCTTTTGAATTGTATTTATTTAAAAATGGAAGATTGTACCTATACTAATATTGTCAGCCTGACATGTTATTATCGATGGGTTACATGTCCCACTTTTTGATGTGTAAATATTTTGGATTCATGTTTCGAGGAACCTTTCCGTTGCTTGTAAATTTTAATGACTTAATTATTTATCCAAATGTATTACCTCATTTATTTCTCTGCTTTATTTTAATTTCTTTTGAAAAAAAAACACCCTCGCTTTGAAAAACGGGGTGTTACATTTGTGGTACATGAGCTTTGGTTTGGTTTTCTTTGGGGGTTGTGGAGCCTTTGGTTGTAGATTGTAAGTCAACTTGTAGGTTGTGAGTCGTTATCTCATCATGCATCGGGGTAATTGGTTTGAGTTGTCAGATCAGGGGTAGTTATTATGTGTTGATATATTCGAAACTTAGTTTTGGAATTATTCGAAGTAGTGTTAACACTTCTTCTTGATGGTGATTTTGTCGGAAACACTGCCTCCAATAGGGAACGACGTTGCAAGGATGAACGTCAGTAGGAATGATCAAATGGTTGGAGCTACTAATAACATGGATGTTTTGTTGTTGCACGAACTGCTGCAAGGACTCGACGGGATTTGGAGAAGAGGGAAAGAGGGATTTATGCTATTAAGTCAAGAGGATTGAAAGGTTATCATCGTTACTATCCTCCAAAGTTCAAGGGTGATGAGAACTCGGGAAAAAAGATGATTAGTGGATTTGAGAAATGGAAAAGATCTTCGAGATGACGAATTGTCAAGCAGACCTGAAGCAAATCATGACGACATGGAATTTATAAAATGATTCCAAGGACACAGAAGCTTTGTGTTGGTGTGAAATCGAAGATGATGAGTATGGATGGGTTAACATTAGACTAATAAGGGATTTCAAG
This sequence comes from Cicer bijugum, assembly GCA_037974875.1. Lineage (NCBI taxonomy): Eukaryota > Viridiplantae > Streptophyta > Magnoliopsida > Fabales > Fabaceae > Cicer > Cicer bijugum. The sequence continues at coordinate 610,232 of JBBPBT010000215.1, forward strand.
TAAAGATCTAAGTTGAGGATTCTTGTTAAGAAAAGTAGTAGATGTTTTCGTGGTAGATTTCGGGATGAAACTGGAGGAAGTTTGACAACTGTCAAGGAGATGTGAACATCATGGAACTGTTGAGAAGATAAGGCTTCCATTTGGAATAACATTTGGTGCTTAAGTGTAAATGAAAGAGACTGGTATTGAAGTTAAGGGAGCGTTGCACATCAGGAGTAAGTACTCCTTTGGTTAGATAACATACGCTATGAGGATTAGTCGATACCTTGAGGGATAAAGTCGAGCATTCGAGTTAGACTGGATTCGCAACTTGGATTATTAAGTATGGATAGTAATATTGGATGAATCTATAGACAAGTAAGTGTGAATTTTGAGGGATGTTCAGAGAAACCTAATGAGTTAAGCCTTGATGTATTGAACTCTATGTTACCATTAAGTGGAATTTGAAGTAATCGAATACGAGAATACATGAGACTACGGTAATATAAGTTTGAGAGTCTATTAAAGGATGGAAATTACTAAGAGGATGTTAATATTTTGATAGGACTAAAGGATTATTCGAGATTTGATTTGGGACCCTAAGATAGTTGATTTTTAGCTAATGATTTAAAATCTCGCAAGGTTGGATGGAGGACCAAATAATGCTTAAAACTTTCATAATCGAAGGAGTTGAGACAGACAAGTGATAAATAATTCATGTAAAGGATGGAAGTGTTTGGAGATTTTGAGGATCAAATTTTAGAATCCTATTAAATGATAGGAAGTGAAAAATAAAAGAAGAAATGTAACAACTGATTCATGGTTTAGTTGTTGGTCTTGGGAAGTCAAGCGTGAAGATTTGAAATGATCATTTCAGTAACTAGATGGACGAAGAATGGTATGTCGGTTTTTGAGATGTTGTACGGCAAAATTTATGAGGATGAAGTTATAGATAATTATTTCTTAGGAAATGCTAATGAGGAACGTTTGAGAAATAATTCTTTAGGATGTTCGATTGCTAGGATTCTTTCAGTTTGTATCTCGGTGAAGTTTGAGAAGGAATAGGAATCCAGTGAGTGAAGCAAATATTGGAAAATGTGCCAAGAAATTTGTTGGAGCAGCACATAGAGATGTAGCTTATGACAATTAAAGATTCAGGAAAGGAATTATCTCACCTATAACTCAGACATTATTATTATAAAGATATGCCAATTATATAAAGACATTACTTGAGTGCATGTTATGGGGATTGTTATTGTGTTCGTCAATCAAAGGAGTTAAATGTTTGTTTGATAGGAAACAATTGAACATGAAATGGAAAAGTGTAGTGGGAATTAGTAAGCCTTGATTCATTGGAATCACTATAAAGAAGATGTATCAAGGTTCGAGGTAGAAGTTGGTATAAATTGAAAAGTGATGGAGTGAATACAATGCGGTTGACCTGTCATAATGAAAGGATAATCATCAAGTTGCAAATGTAGGACACAGCGAAATTAAGAAGTATCAGAATGAATGTTGGCCGTAGAGGTAGGAGAATTATATTCGAGTTGGTGCATAATTGCGAAGTATGTAAGAGATTTTCTAGTGAAGCGTGAACTGAGGTGTTAGGCATGAATGTGTGTGAAGTTATTAAGCACCTATGAATGTGTGTGAAGTTATTAAGCACCCTATGAAAAGGGGTAGGCAACATTTTTTTTTCGAGAAGGCCGGGTGAAACAAGTTGTGACTTGTATGTTGAATTCGGGTACAAACCAAGTGTGGACTGTTACTCGTACTTTATGTTTCGAGGACGAAACTAATTTTAGGGGGGGGGGGGGTAGTAATGTAAGACCCGTAATTTTAAATCCTAAATTATACAATTTTAAGGTATTTTGTGAGGAATTCTTAGGCTGTTAGCCCAGTTTTTGGTATTGAATGAGTTAAATGCCAAAAATATATTTTTGGAAATTGGATTAAAAATTATTTGTCGAAAAATAATTTATTTCCATTACGAAGGATTTAATACCGGGCAATTTTGTTAAAAATATCTCGGGTTGCTGAAAATTGTACTAGTCAATTGAGTTGCGACGAGAGTAGATATTTTTATTAAATTAGATTAAGAGGGGAATGAAATGATGGGGGTAAGAGTTGTTTTGTTGGTTTTGTTTTAATTATAATATATTATTATATAAATATATATTTAAATATTGTAAGTAATATATATATATATATATATATATATATATTTGTTTGGAGGCAAAAAAAGAAAGGAAAGAGAAAGAGAAGAAAAGAAAAGGAAAGAGAAAGAAAGGAAAGAAAACAGGAAAACTTCTTCCTCTCCCTCCCTGCGCACGCTCATCTCCCTCCTTCCTCCATTGTTATTCATTTTTTTTGCTTTCTTTGCTTCCTTTTGTTCAAGAATAGAAACCCAAGGTTTAGTGGGTAAGAAAGCAAGGATTTCTCAACTTCACTCTTCCTCTTTGATTCGAAAATGAAGAAAAACGGTATTAGGGATACAAACACAAACCTTCCCGTTTCATCTAGATCTATGCCTCCTTTCAAGAAGTGATAGAAGGGAAGGTTGCTCATCTCCGTGCTACGGTGCTAGTGGACCAACATTGGAAGCAACGTTGCGAACAGAGATTTTACCGGACTTACTCACGGTACTGTAATCGCACGGCAAAGCTAACGTGAAGGTAAGGGCTCCTTCCAAACTTTTAGTTTGCATTTAGGGACTTATCTGTGGTTGTGTGGAAAAGGACTTGGTTAGGGTTAAATTGTTGATTTCGGGGAAAATGAATCTAAGGTTTTATAGGTAAAATCTTAGAGTTAGGTTTTGGTTTTATTGATGAATGTTTCATGGAAAATGAATTTACCTCATGTATGTATGATTTTGAATAAATGAAATTCATTGTGTTGATTTGTGTCGTCGTATTCGACGTGTTCATAATTGATAATTATAGAATTTTGGGATGTGTTTTGTGTGGTTTGTGTGGAAAAATGATTTGATGTGTTTTGGTGTGAATTATGGATTGAATGTGAAAGTATGTTTGAGTTTGTTTTGTGTGGAATTTGAAAACCATTAAGTTAAACAAGAATTAAGAATAGGGAATCTCTTAATGTCTTGTTTACTTAATGTGTGTTTGTGAAAATCGTTTAAGTTAACTGGGCATTAAGAATGGGGAATCTCTTAATGTCTTGGTTACTTAATGTTGTTTTGAAAATCGTTTAAGTTAATTGGGCGTTAAGAATGGGGAATCTCTTAATGTCTTGTTTACTTAATGTTTGTTTTTGAAAATCGTTTCATTTAAATGAGTATTAAGAATGGGGAATCTCTTAATGTCTTGTTTACTGAATGTTTTGTTGTGGAAATCGTTTAAGTCAAAAGTATATTAAGAATGGGGAATCTCTTAATATGTATGTTTGCTTAATGTTTGGTGTGAAAATCGGTTAAGTAAATGAGTGTTAAATATGGGGAATCTTTTAATATTTGCATTTACTTAACGATCGTTATGGATGGAGTTAGTTTATGCTCATGCATTTCATTTGGTACATTGTGCTGACCCGTGATTGGTAGCACCTCGGTAAACAGTATTGACCCGTGATAGGTGGTACGCTTACGATTTGCTTTTTGGTAAGTTGTGCTGACCCGTGATAGGTGGCACCTCGGTAAGTAGTACTTTGGCCTGTGATAGGCGGTACACATACGACTTACGCTTTTTCTTTTGGTAAATCCTGCTGACCCGTGATAGGTGGCACCTCGGTAAACAGTACTGACCCGTGATAGGTGGTACGTTTACGATTTACACTTTTTAGTAAATCGTGCTGACCCGTGATAGGTGGCACCTGGGTAACTAGTACTTTATCTTGCGATAGGCGGTACAATTATGATTTACGGCCCTTCGAGGAGGGTTTTGGTTTGGAATTCCGAGTCCATGCTTTTTGGCATATACGCATCGCATTAGGGTGCTTGGCACGCGAGTCGTGTTTGATTCAAGTTATGTTTGAGTGTTTTGAACTTGAGATGTTATTGTGAATTGTTGGTTCTTTTTGTCTGTGTTGGGATTGTCGAGTCAAGGTGATGCCATGTGATTTGTTGGTTCATCTTGTCCGTGTGGGTATTGCGTTGTAACTGTTAAGGTGTTATGTATTTGATTATGGTGTGTAAGTGTGATGGATTGTAAAACTATTACGAAACCCAAGTTGACGTGGTAATTGTGTTGAAATTGCTAAGTGTTATGTTTGGAATTGTGTTAAAGCATGTTTGATTGCAAAACTATTTCGAAGTTCAAGATGTTGTAGTGATTGTGTTGAAATTGCTAAGTGTTATGTTTGGAATTGTGTGAAAGCATGTTTGATTGCAAAACTATTTCGAAGTTCATGATGTTGTAGTGATTGTGTTGAAATTGCTAAGTGTTATGTTTGGAATTGTGTGAAAGCATGTTTGATTGCAAAACTATTTCGAAACCCATGATGTTGTAGTGATCGTGTTATAAGTGTTAAGTGTTAAGATTTGGAGTTGTGTATGAATGTGATTGGGTTAGTTTATGAATTTTTGGAAGAATTTACAAGGGAATCGATTTACCCAATCGATTTGGTAAAGTGTTTATCAAAACCACTTAAGAAATTGATTTAGCAAATCGATTGGATTCATTACAGGGGCTCTGTCTTTCACGAAATCGATTTGCCCAATCGATTGGCTTCAATACATGGGCTTTGTCTTTCACGAAATCGATTTGCCCAATCGATTGGCCAATACAGGGGCTCAGTCTTTCACGAAATCGATTTCCCCAATCGATTGATGTAAGTCCAGAGTTCAATTTTCACTAAAAACTTTCAGGAAATCGATTTGCCCAATCGATTGGCTTAGTGGAAAATCTTATTTGAGTTAGATAATTGATTGCTCTATTGATTTATCAATGTTTTGGTCAGTTATATATTACTTGATGGATTGAGAATTTTATTTGATTTCATTTACATTTGGCAAGCATTATATGAACTTTTAGCATATGGAAAATCCTTTTAAGGTGCATGCTTAGTGGAAAGAGTATTTTGTGCATTTAAAAACTTAAATGTTTTGTGTTAACAGTTAATTTCGGTTGGTGACCCTTTACAACTATTGTGGAAATTTGGACTTTGCCCTCAGATGAGAGCCAGGACAATCCTACCGGTCCGTACCCTACAGATGGGAATGCTTGACTGGAGCTATGTTAGGAGGATCTTACGGGGCGCGTGGAGATCACTCAGGGCTTATCGTTTTGTGTATAGAATGATCAGATTAGGTTGAGATAGAGGGAACAAATGTCTTTCTTTTGAATTGTATTTATTTTATAACGGAAGACTATACCTATACTAATATTGTCAGCTTGACATGTTATTATCAATGGGTTACATGTCCCACTTTTTGATGTGTAAATATTTTGGATTCATGTTTCGAGGAACCTTTCCGCTGCTTGTAAATTTTAATGACTTAATTATTTATCTAAATGTATTACCTCATTTATTTCTCTCGTTTATTTTAATTTCTTTTAAAAAAAAAAATATACCCTCGCTTTAAAAAACGGGGTGTTACAATTATATTATATGAAATCTAATTTATTTTGTAGTAAAAGTAGTTGAATGTATTAATTTTTTATTAAAATTCAATTCAATTGATAAATAACTATTTTGTGTATGTTTCCAAATGATGTTTTTACTGCTCTAACTACAAATTAAGTACAAAATATAGTTTATTTCATATACAAAATTAGATTTCGTATCAACACAAGAGCCATTATATTTTATGTCTAATAACTTTATATACATCTTAACTTTATATACATCTAGTTATTATGCAAAATAATTTGATTTTTTTGGTAAATTACTCACTATGTTATGCTATTTATTGTATCCCCATCCAATAACTTTTCTATAATGTAGCCTTTAATATTTTTAAATTTATTTTCTATTTTTTTTTTG
>JBBPBT010000215.1:616444-648876 GCA_037974875.1 Cicer bijugum
CATTTTTTTTAATAAAAATAAATACGAAATATTTTTGTATTTCCAAAAAAACCATTGAAAAATTATTTTCAAAATTAAATATGGAACTTGTAAAAATCGAATTTTGAATATCTTAATTCAAATTAGCCTCACCCACGGTTTTATTACAAAAAACAAATTAGTAAATTTATTGATAAAACAGTTTTTAACAATGATTTCTAAATTAATAATGTTTAAATAAAAAAAAATAAGTTATTGGATTATATACACTAGAAATAACATTTTCAATATTATTGAAATTTGAAATTTGTGATTTTAGCCAATAAACCATGTTTTTAAATTAAAACAATGTTTGTATGGTCTGAATCAACTCCAAGAGCTTTTTATGATAGGCTAAGCCATTATTTATTAAAAATGATTTTGAAAGAGGCTAATTGGACACCACTTTATTTAAAAAATCATCTAAGAATTACCTTTTCATTTTCCAAGTATATGTTGGCGATATAGTTTTTGGTTCTACTAATGTTAAGCTCTATCAAAAGTTTTCTAAATTATTGAATAATGAGTTTGAGATAAGTATGATGTGAAACCAAAGCTAAAAAGGAATATTCATTCATGAGACCCAATATATACAAGATAACTTAAGAAATTTAAGATGGATGAATGTAAATCTACGGTTACACCTATGTACCCCAGATATTCACTTGATAAGAATGAACCAGGTAGAAAGGTAGATCAAAAGGTATAAACGTCTACTAAAACATACTAATTGGTGAAATATGTATGCTCTACCTTTGACCAATTGGATTTCTTTTGCCTCTATTTGTTTAAAATTTAATTGATTTCATATATGCATAGTTTTATTGAAAAATGATTGTGTTTTGTGATTTTCTGACATGTGTCGCTTCTTGTGTGTTAACATGTGCATGGTAGTTTTTGTTTTTCGCTTTTAGAAACAAATATTTTATCAAAAATATCAACACTCAAGTCACTCAATATTTTCATGTATTTCCCACAATTTTACTATCCTTTCAAACCTTAGAAACCTGTGTAAAACTCTCTTGAATTCCCTAATGGATTCAATTACCGCTCCTTGTTCTACACTTGGTAAAACTTCTTCTGCCCCCAATATGGCATGTAATATTGATCTACTTGAGATTCTCAATGAACTTAAATTGATTTCACTAATTTTTGTAAGAATGGTTTTGACTTCATTGAAAACTTTATTGGTATTGGATGGTATAAGTGCTTTAACCAAGATCAAAATCACTCAAAAAACCATTGCTGCTATTACCGGATGTCTGGATGAATTAATGATAATTGTAAATGGGTATAAATCAAAGGTTGGCTCTTCAAAAATCAACTAGGAACATTTTGAAGATCCCAAGTTCAACTCACCGTCAATACATTTAAAGTCTAGATATAGGGTGTGTGGTGTGTGACACCCTAAATCCCAAAATAATATATATAATAATTTATATCATATTCCTATAAGACTTGCAGCGGATAATTAAAATTATATTCTCAATAAAATAAAAACTTTTGTAACTAATTTAGGATATCACGTTTCTCAAAGTACACATGCAACAATTCAAATTTTATTACTCAAATAAAACAATTTAATCTTAATGAACTTGATTTAAGTATAATTACTTGATTTAATTCTAAAAACTTACTAGTACTTCTAAGATTTTCATACAAAAATTTGATTCAAATTAAATAAGTAAAATACATATTAAAACCCTTATTCCCGGTATCACCTATCAGAGCGGGGTTCCTCCCAAACTTGAACTTCAAGACTCATTAACCTGTAATAACTGCGATTTCGCAAACGCAGGGCCCAGCCAGTCAAACACAAACAACGAAGGAGGTGAGTTTTGAAATCATGTTAATAGTATAATATGAGTAAGAAGAACACGCAAACAATCATAATAGAACAGTATCATAATCACTTTATGATATATCAAAATATTTAATTAAATAGTATCATACTATAACATCAATCACTCAAGTAAAATAATCATCTCATTATAATATGCATCAAATCATCTAATTATTATTACCTTTGAAACACATCAATCACAACAAAACTATCACAAGAAAATGCAATGCTATGCATGAGCTTAGACTCTACTTCGCAATGTGGTACCATTCTAACTCTGAAGTACTTGGTTAGGAGGCCATGATACTATGCCACCATCCCGGTGGACGGACAATTCAAATTGGCCCTGTCCTCATAGATCCCCTCAACTCAAAACCCGAGACACATATACGTGACAGTCGAGGTAAACGTGTGTTGCATGGTAGCTCCCGACATTTGGAGTGCTACCTCCAAGTCACCTAGGAATTCCCCACCGGAATACCTCCAAGGTCTAACAATCTTGCCTTAAGGCTCGACAGCAGACCGCCACGATCAGGCTCATTCAGTTGTACTTCCCCAGAATCACTAGGCTTGTCAGGCCCTACCTATATGATGACAAAATAATCTCCACTTCAAACATTCACAATATTTATTTTCTCCCCACGTTAGCTTAGACTACTCCCTTAAGAGCATCGTATTTAAGAATCATCACTATCTCATCAAGTATGGGGTACTTCAATATTTTCATCACAATTTTATAATATCATTAATCATAAATAATCATGATCAATATATAAGCTCATCACAATTTTATAACATCACTATCATCAATCAAAAATCATCATCATCATCACATAAGCATATATCAAACCATGCATCCATATTTCATAATCACATCACAATAATAACAAATAATAACAAATAATCACATCACAATAATAACAAATAATAATCATCCATATTTCATTATCATCACGTAAGCAAACATGTACACATAATTTCATTCAACATCCAACTTCACAATAATAACAAATATCAACTACCACACAAGTATCGAAAATTAAATCAATCAACACCTTATAAAAATTTCTATTTCACCTTTTAATCTCACAATTCTCATATTTCAAATTAATCAATTTATCTCTCAAAGGGCTACTGCCGTACGTAGCAAGCCCCGGATGAATCGTTGGGAAATACGGTTTTCCCGTTCATCTCACAATATATTATACTCATGAATTCAAACGCTCTCTCACCCCTTACCTTATTTTGAAGCTTTCACACACGAATACGATTCCATGAGCAAACAACCTTTGTTCGTTGACTCTTGGTCCTTCAATCGATCTAACTCGATAGTTTATGGGTAAACGTTAAAAATAAATTATGAGAAGATACTCTAAAAACTAAATTCGAAATTCGGTCAAGGAAAATTACCATAAATCAGAAACGCAATCAATGGATAATATAGCCACTTTTCACACGGTCGTTTTGGCGTTGGTTTCACTCAAATCGGACTTACGGTGAAGAAGAACGGTGCAAAATAAGGATTTCTGTAAACGGAGAATTCGGGTATTTCAGGGAGAAAATCGGGTTGTTAAAAATCTGAAAAATTGTGTTTAATTGAATAGATAAATGAGTAAAACAACATACTGAAATTTGGACGAAAACAGAGAAACTTTTCTGGGACAGTTATGGCTCTCCAGTGTCAAACGATAGGTTGTTGTGTTTACTCTTTGGTTCTACGGCTGCCCTTCCAACTCCCTTCTTTTGTTTGTTTTATATTTTTAACAATTAGGGTTCATAGAGTCAACCCCATTGGTCTCTTTATTTATATTTTACTATTATTATTTTTATTTTATTAAAATTAAACTAATAATTATTTAATCTCCTTTTTAATATTCCTCCAACCCTCATTTAGTTTTTCAAACATTAGTAATATTTTCTAAATTAGAGTAATTAAAATAATATATAAAAAAAACATATTACTAATAATAGAAACTTTCACATTCAAAATAATCCCTACAATTATACTTATTTCTCAAAATATTCATATTATAACAATACCATCATATTAGAAAATAGTCAAAATTATAAAATAAATAGAGATAACAATAATATTTTATGTAAATTACTAAATCATAATAAATATATATATAAAATCACAATTCAAAAATAAGTATATAAAAACAAAGAAAATCAAACACAATATTACTACGATCTCAAGATTCTATAAATAATTAAAATAAGATATATTTAGAAATTATTAAAATAAGAGATACTTAAAAATGATTAAAATCTAAATATGTACACACTTAACATTAGTCAAACATGTAAGAAAATATCATATTAATTACCAACTCACATATACACTTAAAATCATATAAAATCTTGTTCTTTAAAATATTACACTAAAATACTTTTATTTTTAGAAAGATATGTAAAATAATAAAGTAAAATATTTATTATTTATATTGCTCATTAAATATAATATCTATCAAACCAACACAATCATAGAAAACATCCATATCACGAAAATTATTCACAAAATTTATCAACATATATTCTAAGATAATTTTAACATCAAATTAATTATTTAAAATTCTATTTAATTAATAAAATAGTTTATTATAAATTTTGGGGTGTTACATGGTGTGTATAGGGTTCCTCAATGTTATTTTGATTGTCTAATTTGAAGAAGGATTAATGAAGGATTCTTGATAAAACTGCTCTAATTGGGTTAGAAATGGTCGTCTTGGAGTTTCTCTACTAAGACACAAGTCTCCCCACTTGGCAATTGTAAAAAAAAATCTCTATAAAACAAAAATGCATTTTATTCGTAAATTCAACTTGTCCAGAAATGCGCCCCAGGCGCAGCTCTTGCGCTTTAGACGTACAACTTCTTATTTTTGTGTTTTATGCATCTTGCTCATCATTTTAGTCCGAATTTGGCTTCGGTGTTTTCAATAAAGTTGTAGCTATGAATCTTAGCTTTCTTTTTCACTTTGTTTGATTCCAATTAGACATCTAAAACTCAAAATATGGCTGAAATACATGAAATAGGTCATGTTGATGTCTCGCCAAAATTCAGCATTGCACTAAAACAATGTAACAACACGAAACTACGAAAAATCTCTACTTAATCAAGGAAATAAGAACATAAGAATTTCATTAAATCAAAGAACTAAAATCAACAAAATAAATCAAATAACTCCTTAAATTAACTAATGGATAAAGATAAATAAGACTAAAGTCAACGAAAAATATGCATATGATGAAAAGTCATCAAATGTCCTTGATCAAGATACTAAAATACCAAACCTTCAACACTAATACTAAAATACATCTAGTTATTATGCAAAATAATATGATTTTTTTGGTAAATTACTCACTTTATGTTATAACTATTGTATACTATAGGCTATAATATCTATCTAGTTATTTTCTATTTACTTTTACAATAATTTGAATTAAAAACTTCTTAATGTTGTATTCAAAAAATAAAATTTTTTCAAATAGTTGTGTGATAGAACTATTTAATGATTTTTTTTAATTAAATATTTTTTAGACTCAAGAATTTTAATTTATTAAACCTGCGTTTTTATTGTTTATTAAAATAAATAACACTACTCGTCAATCATCATTTTTTTTAATAAAAATAAATATAAAATATTTTTGTATTTCCAAAAAGTCTATTGAAAAATGATTTTTAAAATCAAATATAGAACTTGTAAAAATCTGATTTTGAAAATCATAATTCAAACTAGCCTCATCCACGGTTTTATTACAATAAACAAATTAATAAATTTATTGATAAAAAAAAATTTAATAGTGATTTCTAAATTAATAATGCTTAAATAAAAAAAATTAAGTTATTGGATTACATATGTGACACCCTAAACCCAAAAATAATGTAAATAATAATTTATATAATATTCCTATAAAATTTGCAGCGGATGAATAAAATTTATTTCCAATAAAATAAAAACTTTTATTTTTAATATAGGATATATTACGTTTCTCAAAAATAAAATAGAACCCTTTAAACTTAATTTTGTTATTAAAATAGTGCAATCTAGAGAAGCTTGATTTGAGTATAATTACTTGATTTAATTCAAAAAACTAACTAGTACTTCTAGAGTTTTCATACAAAAATTCGTTTCAAATTAAATAAGAAAATTCAAATTACAACCCTTATTCCCGATATCACCTATCAGAGCGGAGTTCGTTCCTAACTTGAACATCAACAATCATTAACATGTAACAACTGCGATTTCGCAAAAGCAGGGCCCAGCCAGTCAAACACAAACAACAAAGGAGGTGAGTTTCGAAATCATGATGACAATATAATACAAGTAAGAAGAACACGCAAACAATCATAATAGGACTGTATCATTAGACAAGTATTCCATCGAGAAAATATTACATTCAAAAGTCAAAATCACTCAGGGAAAATCAATATATTTCACGGTAACATTAAATTGTCTAAGATAAATTATCACCACACACAATACATATTAATAACAACAAAACAATTACAATAAAATGCAATGCTATGCATGAGCTTAGACTCTACTTCACAATGTGGTACCACTCTAACTCTGAAGTACTTGGTTAGGAGGCTTGATACTATGCCACCATCCCGGTGGACGGACAATTCAAATTGGCCCTATCCTTATAGATCCCCCAACTCAACCAGAGACACATATACGTGACAGTCGAGGTAAAGGTGTGTTGTGTGGTAGCTCCCGACATTTAGAGTGCTACCTCCAAGTCACCTAGGAATTCCCCACCCGATTACCTCCAAGGTCTAACAATCTTGCCTTAAGGCTCGACAGCACACCGCCACGATTAGGCTCATTCAATTGTATTTCCCTGGAATCACTAGGCTTGTTAGACCGTACCTACATGATGACAAAATAATCTTCACTTCACAATTTCTCAATATTTATTTTCTCCCCTCGTTGGCCTATGATACTGCGTTAAGACCGTCATCTCAAACACAAATTTAAATCACAATTATTTCACCAACTTTGGGATTAATTCAATATTCTCATCACAAATTCACAAGATCACTATCATTAATCATATCTCATCACATAAGCTCAAGTCACTCATTATTTTCATGTATTTCCCACAATTTTACTATCCTTTCAAACCTTAGAAACCTCTCTAAAACTCTCTTGAATTCCCTAATGGATTCAAGTTCCGCCCCTTGTTCTACACTCGGTAAAACTTCTTATGCCCCAAATATGGCATGTAATATTGATCAACTAGAGATTCTAAATGAACTTCAATTTGATTTCACCAATCTCGTTAAGAATGGGTTTGGCTTCATTTAAAACTTTATTGGTATTGGATGGTACGAGTACTTTAACCTAAATCAACCTTATGTTTTAGATGTTCTAGTTAAATAATTTTGGAGGTTTGCTTATGTGAACAAAGATCGAGAAGTTTCCAGTGTTGTGTTAAAGCTTCCCATAAAAATCACTCAAAAAACAATTGCAGCTATTACCAAATGTCTGGATGAATGAATGATAATTGCAAATGGATATAAATCAAGAGTTGGCTCTTAAAAAATCAACTAGGAACATTTCGAAGATCCCAAGGTCAACCCATAGTCAATACATTTAAAGTCTAGATATATGGTGTGTGGTGTGTATAGGGTTCCTCAATGTTATTTTGATTGTCTAATTAGAAGAAGGATTCATGAATGATTCTTGATAAAACTGTTCTAATGGTGTTAGAAATGGTCGTCTTTGAGTTTCTTTGTTAGGACACAAGTCTCCCAACTTCCCAATAGTCAAAAAAATCCCTAGAGAGTAAAACAAAAATAATGAATTTTAGTCGTAAAGTCCACTTGTCCGGAAATGTGCCCCAGGCACAGCTCTTGCGCTTTAGACGCATAACTTCTTATGTTTGTGTTTTCTGCATTTTGCTCATCTTTTTTGTCTGAATTGGGCTCTGGTGTCTTCAAGAAAGTTGTAGCTATGAATTGTAACTTTCCTTTTCAATTTGTTTGATTCCAAAATTCAGGTCATGTTGATTTGTCACCAAAATTCAGATCATGTAGATTTGTCACCAAAATTCAGCATTGCACTAAAACAAAGTAACAACACAAAACTTCGAAAAATCTCTACTTAATCAAGAAAATTAGAACATAAATATTTCATTAAATCAAAGAACTAAAATCATCAAAATAAATCAAATAACTCCTTAAATTAACTAATGGATAAAGATAAATAAGACTAAAATCAATGAAAAATATGCATATGATAAGGAGTTATCAAATGTCCTAGATCAAGATACTAAAATACCAAATCTTCAACACTAATACTTATTCTCTCGTTCTGTTAATGTTCATTATCCACCTCCCTACCTCAAAAAACTTCTTCCCACAGTAGCAAGCTTCAAAGTTTCTTTCTCTTTAATATGATATCCAAATAACAAATACGGAACAAATAGACATGCATATAAAGTTATTATAGAAAAATATAACTAAATCATACACTTCATTTAACAATTCAAATCACAAAGCACCAAAGATAAAAATTAAACAAATGCACAAATCCTCGTATGTTTCATCGTAGTTCTAGACCACCAATGCATGCATGGATTTCATCACCTTAGTTAGTAACAAAATATATCACTCAATCAAAGAGTCCAAAAGCAACCTAGTTTAAACACAAAGGCATCACCTTGAATAACCACTTGTTATCAATAAAAATACGCAAATGACTTAATTTCATAATATCATTCATAAACATGTAATTCATATAACACATATTTTGAAGATAACACACAAATATATCTTGAGTGAAGTCCTTACTGTTATGAATATCGTTATTAAGGTTCCTACGCAATGACTTTTGCTCCAAAAACGATATATGTTGGCAAATTAATTTATTACTCACTTAGTATCAAAACTCAAGATATATGAGTATACATTTCAATTTTAAAATACACAACATAACCAACTCTTATGAATTGTTACAATTTTTATCATCCTTGTTGCTATTTACTTCGGTGCAGTTCTTCATGCTTCCTTTATATTGTACCCCTTTGGTAGCATCATAGAATCCTATATATAATTGAAAAATGTATGAAGAATTAATAAATTAAGAACAAAAATTATATGTACTTGTGTGAGAGTTATTTAAGATAGAAGGAGATAAACTTAAGTATTACAATCAGTTTTTGGATCCAATGAAAAAGAAAGAGGGATGCTACAAAGTACGGAGAGTTGGTTTACTCTATCAGGATTAACTCCAAATTTTGTGGAAGCGGCCTTAAAACATTTACAAATATCTCTTCGAATTGGAGTGGTGTTGGCCTTTTTGAATACATTATTTGCTCCTATAAATCAATAAGGAGATGGGTTTGGTGGGGTAGAACCCTGCAAAAAAGGCACACATGGAATCAAGGAGACTATAGCTTTGTTGCTTGTGATGTCATCAATTTGGCTTGCATCCATTGTCGTCATGAACAAACTAAAAACCATCACAATCACAAAAACCACAACATTTTTCTTCCTTGACATTTTAATTTCGATATTGAAATGTTTGATGTTTCTATGAATTTGTTTGTTGTGAATTTGTTTGTTGGATCAGTTACTACAATTTTAATTAATTAAAATACATGGTCAAGTAACAATTAAGACAATAGATTCTAACCCTAAAAGATTTTAAGAATTACTTTGAATTTATTATCCATTATTATATTATATGAAGTCTAATTTATTTTGTAGTAAAAGCAGTTGGATGTATTAATTTATTATTAAAGTTCAATTTAATTGATAAATAACTATTTTGTGTAACTTTCCAAATGATGTTTTTACTACAAAGTATAGTATATTTTGTATCAACACAACAGCCATTATATTATGTCTAATAACTTTATATACATCTAGTTATTATGCAAAATAATATAATTTTTTTGGTAAATTAGTTTATGTTATGTATTATATCACCATCTAATAACTTTTGTATACTATAAGCTATAATATCTCTAAATTTATTTTCTAGTTATTTTTGTAATAATTGAATTAAAAACTCCTTAATGTTGTTTCCAAAAAATAAAATTCTTTTCAATAGTTGTGAGATAGAACTATTTAACGATTTTTTTTATTTAAATATTTGTTAGACTCAAGAATTTTAATTTATTAAACCTGCGTTTTTACTGTTTATTAAAATAAATAAAACTACTCTTCAATCATCATTTTTTTTAATAAAAATAAATATGAAATATTTTTGTATTTCCAAAAAATCCATTGAAAAATGATTTTCAAAATGAAATATAGAACTTGTAAAAATTGAATTTTGAATATCATAATTCAAACTAGCCTCACCCACAGTTTTATTACAATAAATAAATTAATAAATTTATTGATAAAAATTTTTTTAACACTGATTTCTAAATTAATAATGCCTAAATAAAAAAAATAATAAGTTATTGGATTACATACACTCGAAATAACATTTTCAATAGTTAAATTACAATGATTGAAATTTGAAATTTGTGATTTTAGCCAATAAACCATGTTTTTCATTAAAACAATATTTGTATGGTCTAAAACAACTCCAAGAGCTTTGTATGATAGGCTAAGCCATTGTTTATTAAAAATGATTTTGAAAGAGGCTAATTTGCCACCACTTTATTAGAAAATCATTTAAGAATTTCCTTTTCATTGTCCAAGTATATGTTGGTGATATAGTTTTTGGTTATGCTAATGTTGCGCTCTGTAACACTCGGATTTTTACCAGATCAAGTGTATTTTTTTTTTCAAAACAAATTCATAAAAACAAAGAAAGAAAGAAATACTTTTAGATAAATGTTTAAGTTGTAACATAACGACAAAGTCAACAAATATTTACAAGCAGCGGAAATAGTTTTGAAATACAAACCCAAGGTAATTACACGACAAAATACGCAGGGGCATTGCGACCTATCAGACATAGCTCATACCCCTGCAGTATTCTCAGCAGACACCTTTACAAAAGCATTGTCCCAAGAATTTTAACTTCCCCTCGTCACATAAAAAAAATGGCACAAGGACCCATCAAAATAAAAGTCAAGCTGACAATATTAGTATAGGTACAATATTCCAAAATACAATAAATACATTCACAAAAGAAATACCTCTACTCCCTATATAGTCATCTAATCTGATCATACTACAAAAACTATACGACCTGGGTGATCTCCACGCATCCCGCAAGATCCTCCTGACACAGCTCCAGTCAGGTGTGTCCAACTACCTCCCCATCTACAGGATAATAACCGGTGGGTAGATCATGGCTCTCATCTGAGGACAAAGCCCAGATTTTCACAATAATTGTAAAGGGTCACCAACCGAAATTAACAAATACCGCATAACATTTAAATTTCAAATGCCCAAAATAACCTTTCAACTTAGCATACACTTTGAAAGGTTTTTCATATGCCAAACATGCATAATCAAAGTTGAGAAATGAAGTTTTAACAAACTGCACTGTCGTAGCCGAATACAATTGAGAAAATGCAGATGTTCAGTTCTAAAATAGCTCTGAATCAATCAACACTTCAAACATTAATAATTTCAATTATGAACACATGATTAACACCATATTAATCTCCACAAATTCACACCTCAATCACACATCAAATATTGATAACATCAATTATGAACACATAAGTTCATCAAAACTTAATCAACCAAACTTCACACCTATAAGAAATTACGACAAATCACAACAACAACCAAATATGTATATACAATCATCATAGTATAACAAACATGACTCACATGTCAAGCACCCTAATGCAATGTGTATATGCCAAAATGCATGAACTCATAATTCCAAACTAAAACACTCCTTGAAGGGCGTAAATCATAATTGTACAGCCTCTCACAGACCAGTACTAATTAACGAGGTGCCACCTATCATGGATCAACACGATTTACTAAAAAACGTAAATTGTAAATGTACCGCCTATCACAAACCAATATTGTTTATCGAGGTGCCACCTATCACAGGTCAACACAATTTACTAAAAATATGTAGTCTATTAGAAACCTACATGACGCGAAAATCCCCACAAGGATAAGATGAACCAACATATCACATGGCATCATCTCGTGGCCAATCACGGTCTCCACTATCACCATGGCCCCATCACGGTTACCATGTACTATGAAATGCATGAGCATACTCTTATTCTTTTCACCACGATCATTAAGTAAATGCAGCTATTAAAAGATTCCCCATTTTTAATACTCATTTAACACTAATGATTTTTCAAACACAACACAGAGCATACTCAAACATATTTATTCACACCAATTAAAATTTCCACAACCACACATAAATCACATCTCCAAATTCCATTCACACCTAAATTGAATTTAATTCATTTTCCACCAAGTGACACATAAATTTCTTCTCAAAAATTCATAATATTAATTATGAACACATCAATTTCACCAAACATGAATCACCAAAATTTCCAAACATTAATCACCATATTCAATCTCAAAAAATTTCAACCATAAATCAGAGTTCTTCCCACCGCTAACTCGGTGCCAACGGTCTCGATTCCTTTTCAAGACTCAAGGAGCTAACTACCTAAACATAAATATTTAAAACAATTTGTTCATAATAAAACTAATTCAAGCACAACAAAATTCCCAAAATTAAATCTTTTTCACACACCAAACTTTTAAAACCAAATAATCTATATAATTTACTTAAAATTAAATAAAATAAATATTGTCCAAATTTCACATTCACATACTCCACTATTAAAGCACCAAAATATTTGAGTCAATTCCACAACACACATATAACACATAACTCACCCAATTTCAAAACTCCACATTTTTACACATAACCCGCCAAATTTCATCAATTCATTTTCCACAAAATCCACAAATAAATCACATCTCAAATTTAAATTTCAATAAATCGCACATAATCACATTAAATTCATTTTCTACAAATTCACACATCAAATTTCTTTTTCATAAAATCATAAATAATGTCCTAAATGCAAACTAAAAGTTTGGAAAGAGCCCTTACCTTAACGTTAGCTCTAACACGCGATTACGGTACCGTAATTAATTCTGATAAAATTTAAGTTCGTGACGTCGCGTCGAAATCTAGTCCACTAGCACCGCAGCATGGTAATGAGCAACTTCCTCTTCTGTCACTTCTCGAATGGAAGCTTAGATCTAGTAAATAAATGGGGGTTTGTGTTTTGTGGTTTTAGTTTTGTTTTTCAAAACCAAAAGAAAGAAGGAGAAGAAGATTGAAGCCTTGCTTTCTGTTTCTCTCTCTGTTTCCTTGCTTTCTTATCTATATATATATATATATATATATATATATACTCATTAAAACCAAACCACAAATATCTAAAAATATCTAGATATTTCATAAAATTACCATTTCACCCATCACTTCCCAAACCACTTTTTGTTAAAAATATCAACTCTCGTCGCAACTCAGTTGATAGATACAATTTTCAGCAACCCGAGGTACTTTTAACAAAATTGTCCGGTATTAAATTCTTCGTAACGTAAATTTATAAAACTATTGCTCGACGAATAATTTAATCGGGAATCCAAAAATATTTTTGGCATTAAATTCACAAAATACCAAAATACAATAATTTGGCTAAAAAGCCTCAAAGTTCAACACTAGAATATCCTAAAATTGCATAATTTACGGTTTAAAAACTAAGGGTCTTACACGCTCTATCAAATGTTTTCTATGGTTCTTACCTTGCAACATTCTTATATCCCAACAAATCAAATAATTTTCAGTTCGATCACATACTTTCAGAGTATGCTGGACTGGAGTTGTGAAAGTACTAATATATATAAAATTTGAACATAAATAAGTTAGAATCAAATATATACATAGTTTATATATGAAAATCAAAATATAATGGAAATATCGTACCGTTTCTAGGATTATAATTTGATTGATATCGACAATCTCCTTCATGAATCGCAATATATAGTACCTGCATTCTTTGTTGTTAGTTTGACGAGGGCACTATAAAATAAAATATATAATTCAATAAATATTGGTACGTTGACTGTTAATGAAATTTTAAAGACATATATTTGAAACCTTTATTGAAATCCATATGATGTTATTTGACTTTTGCTTCGACACTGTAACACCCCTTTGAGCTCGGAAAACTCGTAAAGCACTTTCAAATAAATGTGATTATTATAACAATAACAAACACATTATTTATATATATATGTGTAAGAAATAAATGAATATTACTTACGTGTCGAAGATAGTCTTTATATCTAAGTGATTGATGTACTCGTCGTGCAAGGGATCTAAGTAATATATAACTTTAGAGGTCACATTGATTGCAAACAGCACCCAATTACCCTAATGTATAAGCTGATGACAATAGAGTAATTTTTATCTTAAATAAAGTATTATACCTAATGTGTAAGTTGATGACAATAGAACTCAACTCCTTATGATCGAGAAGTTCGTATATGTGCTCTTTTTCAAGTAGTTCTTCATACTCATCTCCAAAAATAGTTTTCTCCATGCTTATGATACGTGAATCATTGTTGCCCATATTCGTTTTTGCTTGTATGTCAAGACACGACCAAAATCGAGAAAGGTGTGGATGACTTATTTTAGGAGCAACAACTGATTTACCCCGATCCAGTTTTTGAATTTTGTCAGCTTTATTACCCTCTAAATTTTGAAGTTTTCCAGCTTTATTTTTACCACGAACAACCAATTGTAGTGTGGCTTTATTCTGGTAGGGTTGTTGTGCGGGTGGTTTTGATTAAATTTAAAAAAAATGAGGTTAATCAGTTTGTTAGTTAATTGAATCTTAAAAAATGGCAACCTACCAGAATAAATGTGACAAACCTTTTTCAAAACCTTTCCCTTTAGACTTTGTATGAATCTAAATAAATGTGAAATTAAAGTTAACAGCAGAAAAAATCAGCAATTAAATATAATCAATCATAATCATATATCATTCAACAAAATATACATATCAATTAAACATACCTTATCAAGGGAAAAAAGATTTTTGGGTCATTCCACGTAAGTACCTCTTGCTTCTCCCAAATACTTCATATCTCGATCGTTGTCCGGTATAGCAACAGCGCATTTGGTTAAAATGCAATCACGAGCGATACTTTGACATGGCCAACAGGGATCAGAGTGTAGTGCATTACTTCTCTCAAAGTATTGTACAATGTTCCTTTTCCAACCTTGCAATGAGTAGGGGAGGATAAATACAGCGTGCAAGTAGATACACCCTAAATCAATGGTTAATATATAAGTATGTGAAATAATTAGGTTGAATGAATTTCTTATTTTATTAGTAATTAATTACCTTGGGAAGACTTTTAAGACCAATGTTGCAACTAACCTTTTCACTCTCCATTTGTATTTCACGTTTAACGACTCTTCATCGTATGCATAAATTTTATTGATTTTAATCTTATTTATCTTTAATCATTAGTTAATTTAATGAGTTATTTAATATATTTTGTTGATTTTAGTTATTTGATTTCATGAAATATTTTTGTTCTTATTTGCTTAATTAAGTAGAGATTTTTCGTAGTTTTGCGTTGTTACTTTGTTTTAGTGCAGTGCTGAATTTTGGTGAGAAATCAACATGACCTATGTGGAGTATTGCAGCCATATCTGGAGTTGTAGTTGTCCTATTGGAGTCAAACCAAGTGCTAATGAAAGCTAAGATCCATATCTATAACTTTCATGAAGACACCGGAACCAAATTCAGAAACGAAAGATGAGAAAAATGCAAAATACGTCAGACAGCAGATGTTGTGCGCCTGGAGCGCGCCTTGTGCACCTGAAGTGCATTTCCAGCCATTCAATACTGTCAATACGCGCCCGGAGCGCAAAGACTATGCCTGGGGCGCGTGACGCGCATCAGCATTCATAAAAACGCAATTTTTTACTGTTTAGACATCTTTTTGACCCTTAGGCTGTTTGGGAGAGTGCTATAGAGAAATTCGCGACAATCACAAGTTCTTTCATTGAAGAGTCAAGAGCCATCCATAAAAATCATTCTGCATCTATAAAGAATCTACAGACTCAAGTGGGTCAACTTGCTCAACAAATGGCACAAAGAACGTCTGGAAATCTTTCTAGCGGCACAATTCCGAATCCACGAAACAATGTTAATGCAGTGACCATGAGGAGTGGCAAGGTGAGTGAACAAGTTCCACATAAAGCCAAACAAAGTAGAAGTACTCTGACTTTAACCCACCTAGAGGCAATGGTGATGACTCTTCATCATATGCATAATTTCTATTGATTTTAGTCTTATTTATCTTTAATCATTAGTGAATTTAATGAGTTATTTGATATATTTTGTTGATTTTAGTTATTTGATTTAATGAAATGTTTTTGTTCTTATTTGCTTAATTAAGTGGAGATTTTTCGTAGTTTTGCGTTGTGACTTTGTTTTAGTGTTGTGCTGAATTTTGGTGAGAAATCAACATGACCTATGTGGAGTATTTCAGCCATATCTGGAGTTGTAGATGTCCAATTAGAGTCAATCCAAGTGCTAATGAAAGCTAAGATCCATATCTACAACATTCATGAAGACACCGGGACCAAATTCAGACTCGAAAGATGAGAAAAATGCAAAATATGTCAGACAGCAGATGCTATGCGCCTGGAGCGCGCCCTGCGCGCCTGAAGCGCATTTTCAGCAATTCAGCACTGTCCAGGCGCGCCCGGTGCGCAAATCCTGCGCCTGGGACGCGCGACGCGCATCAGCATTCATAAAAATGCAATTTTTTACTGTTTAGGGATCTTTTTGACTCTGGGGAACTTGGGAGACTTGTGCCCTAGCATAGAAACTCAAAGACGGCCGTTTCTAACGCCATTGAAGTAGTTTTATCAAGAATCATCCATGAATCATTCTTGTAATTCTTCTTTAATCCTTATCTTTTGTATCTCTGTCATGAGTAACTAAACCCTATTTGTTAGGGATGAGTGTAACTAGATGAAACCCTTATTTTTCTGATTTGATTTCTAGTTATATGAATGAGTTTATTGAATTATTTTTCTCATCTCTGTGCTTAATGCTTTTTATTGCTTGACCAACATTAAAATGTTCTACGATTTGTATTTGTTGGAAAACTATGACTTCTTTTTGATTAATCACAAGAGAATTAAGATCAACTCCAACTAGTTAAACATAATTCCCTATTCTAATTATGCACCAATCATACAATTTACAAGCACAGCGGAAACTTAAGATCGCATACAAGATTTATTTAAGGAGCATGCAAAACAAACAATTAAACAATGCTGAAATTTAAAGAGGAGGGATAGGAAAGATTGCACCGAATTTTATCCTGGTTCAGCTGTCCCTTGACAGCCTACATCCAGTCCTAAGATCCAACAAGATCTTAGCCTTTCCAATAGAACCTTCTTAGAATCAGTTTACAGATTTTCACACAGTGCCTCACACCAATCTTAAACTATTCTACTCGTTCTATCTCCCCTTCCCTAAATTCCCAAGTTTAAGTCCCATAAACTTGACCAAGAATTCAGTCAAGCGTCTTCTTGTTCACAGCCCTCAACCCCGAAGAATGCCACCAGTCGCAGCTGGATTTTTGCAAAGAAATTTGTTACAAAAGAGTATCACAAACTATGAAGCAAATCAAATATACAAATATCTTGATCTTGCTTCTTCCAAAAGTAATCTTTCTCAAATCTGTCTTTTCCAATCTTCAATGATCACAAGTTGATTGTCCATGATTGAAAAAGGATTTCCAATTGATAATAGTTGAGAAAGAGTTATATCACGTGTTGTAGCTCTGAAAATGAATTATCACAAGTTAGTGTATTGTTCAATGAATCTGTTATTCGTTATTTTGTTCTCTTCGGAATAAGAATACCAAAGCAGTTTATATAGTTTCAGGAAAAACAACATATGAATCGATTTAGCCAATCCATTCATTAAAGTTATAAAGTACTCTAATCGATTTATGCAATCGATTTCGAGAATCTTGTTTTTCTTGAATCTTGAAACAGCACAACATAATCGATTTAACTAATCGATTCTTTTAAATGAGTTCTCCAGACTATGATAACAGTGAATGTCTGAATCGATGTGCATAATCGACTTGGGATGTTTTGTTCAAACAACGAGATCAAAACAGTCGATGTATGTAATCGATTCAGCCATTACAGTCGTCTCTGTTTCTAAAACTTTTTGTGCAAATCGATTTAGTCAATCGATTTCACTGGTTCCAGAGACACAGTGATTTTCACCAATCGATGTTCCTAACCGATTGAAAAATTAAGTCTGAAGCTCATTACAACAAGTTGGTTTAAGCAATCGATTTACCAAGTCGATTGATGCCAACTTCAATATAACAGAAGTAAGTGAGTAGATTGAGCTAATCGATTATGGATGTTCCAGACCAAGTTCTTTTGAAATATATTTTGGTAAGTCGATTTGCCTAATCGCTTTATTTTCATTGGTTTGGTTCTGGAACATTCACATTCGATTTGGTCAATCGATGTAAACAAAAATATAACATAAGACAATGATTGAATAATCGATGTGCCAAATCGACTAGTTTGCAAGGTGAGCTACTGACTTGCACATTTTCATTTTTAATAAGATTTCAAGTCGATTTGTCCAATCGATGTAAACTATCAGTTCAGTCTCAGTGAATTAAACAATCGATATGCCAAATCGATTTGTGGCAAACTGGCTCTCTGACTTGCACAATTTATTTTCTGATAAGTGTATCAATCGATTTACCACTTCGATTGATGGCAAGTTTGAGCTTTCATAAAGTTGTGCAAATCGATTGTGCCCATCGATTGATTAATTCCAGACAGTGTAAAAACATTCAACCCTTTTACAGAATCGATTTTACGAATCGATTTGCTGGTAGATCTTCAAGGTTTTGTTGATTTCTTGAGTTCCAAGCAATGTTTCAAGCTTGTAGGATTGAACGAATTTTTCCTGAAATTTTCTCAATTCACACTGTTAGGTTTATTTTTACAAGTGTATGTTTGTCAAGAACTTCAAAAACGAGAGAACATATGTCTAACAAATAGCCATATTTCTAACAATCTCCCCCTTTTTGATTTAATTGACAAACATGCAATTTTTATAAACTTTGAGAAACATTTTAAGGGAATATACTGAGATAAACCAGTTGTAAAGCTCCCCCTGAAAATGTGTACCAAGTTATAAAAACTTCCAACTTCTTTCTCCCCCTTTTGTTAAATAAGTCAAAAAGGATAAAAAAAAAATAACAATTTTGCTCCCCTTGAGATGGTAGCAAAAGAATTTCTGAAAAACTTGAAAGGATTAGTAACAAGTGCACTATATTTAATTATGATTATAACAAAAAAATTTATATCAGTGCAATAATCAGAATTAAAAACATAGTATGGCACGCATTTGAAGTCATGAATATGAGATGAAATGAAATGCAATGCAGCGATTAACACAAGCAATTGACTTCAAAAACAGTTATATTCATTTAATCAACAGAGTACAACCAACAGAAGAACAAAATTACACAGAAAAGCAACATAGATAAACAAACACCAGAAAGAAACTAAGGTCCTAAACATCTATGATTGGCTGATCCTCATTATTAGCAGGGGATGAGGTTGAGACCGCTGTATTACCCTCAGCAGGTGTCTCCTCAACATGAGTCACAGCAACCTCTACATGAGTAGGAGTAGCCTCTTCAGCAGCTTGCCGTCAAATTTCAGCAACATCGCTGAAGGACAACTTAATGCCCAGATGTTCCTGAATTGCCGCTATGTCATGTGCCATCTGATTCTGGTTGGCTTGGATCTCCTGAATTGCAGCATTCATCCTCACATTCAGCTCCTCCATTTTGGAGTTGTGATTCGCCTGAGCTGCCATAAACTCAAGGAGTTTAGAGAGGACCTCAGACCCAACTGAAACAGACTCAGCAGCAGGTGGTTCAACACTTGGCTGGGTTGGTTCAGCAGTAGCTTGAGGTCAACTCCAAATTCCATTCAGCTTACGTAGCTGCATTTGGTTCACAATGGATTCACCAAATGTCAGAATGGTTTTGGACACTTCTTCACCCTTTAGAGAGACCTTGAAGTGGGTGAGAATGGTTCTGGAACATTCACATTCGATTTGGTCAATCGATGTAAACAAAAATATAACATAAGACAATGATTGAATAATCGATGTGCCAAATCGACTAGTTTGCAAGGTGAGCTACTGACTTGCACATTTTCATTTTTAATAAGATTTCAAGTCGATTTGTCCAATCGATGTAAACTATCAGTTCAGTCTCAGTGAATTAAACAATCGATATGCCAAATCGATTTGTGGCAAACTGGCTCTCTGACTTGCACAATTTATTTTTTGATAAGTGTATCAATCGATTTACCACTTCGATTGATGGCAAGTTTGAGCTTTCATAAAGTTGTGCAAATCGATTGTGCCCATCGATTGATTAATTCCAGACAGTGTAAAAACATTCAACCCTTTTACAGAATCAATTTTACGAATCGATTTGCTGGTAGATCTTCAAGGTTTTGTTGATTTCTTGAGTTCCAAGCAATGTTTCAAGCTTGTAGGATTGAACGGATTTTTCCTGAAATTTTCTCAATTCACACTGTTAGGTTTATTTTTACAAGTGTATGTTTGTCAAGAACTTCAAAAACGAGAGAACATATGTCTAACAAATAGCCATATTTCTAACAGTATTTTGAAATGGAAGTGGACTTTACGAATGCTTGAGATGAGAAATTCATGAATTTGTAGTCTAGGGATAGATGCAGGTCATGAAACCAATTAAATTAGCTGCAAAACAATAATTTACAAAAGAATTTCTATACGGTAATGCTTAATTCTAATCTTAAATCTACTAAGGAATTAGGGGTTACTTTGGAATTAAAGGTTCTGTCACTAAGACATTAGGGCAAGAATAATAAAGAGAATTCGGTAATAATTCAATAAAGGAATTCAGTAACTAGGATCAAATTAGACACCAAGGTTGGATTCGAAGTGAAACTCATCCCTGACATTTTTCTCATTATAAAAAATCAATTTTATTACTGTTGGTAATTTCAAATATTATTTCAATCAACTTGGGAACCTTTTGTTCAATTTTAGTAATTAAATATAATTCAATAGTAAAACGCAATCCTTGAGTTCGACACTCGGTACTACCGTTTTATTATTACTTGCAACGATTCAGTACACTTGCTGAAACGCTATCAAATGGCCACACCAACATTAGTTGAGGATCACATCGCTTTTGAAAAGGAGCAAGAACCTGTGGTACAAAAAAGGGAACCATTACCAAAACCAGAAATCCGACTTCCTTTTCCTCAAAGATTAAGGAGGGAAGAAACTGAAAAATAATTTGGTAAGTTTCTTGATGTTTTTAAAAAATTACATATTAACATTCCTTTTGCAGAAGCACTAGAACAGATGCCAACATATGCCAAGTTCATGACGGAGATTCTATCAAAAAAAGAAAAATTGGCGGTGAAACAGTTATGCTTACCGAAAAGTGTAGTGTTATACTACAGAGGAAGCTGCCACCAAAGCTCAATGATCCTGGAAGTTTCTCAATCCTGTGCGCTATTGGAAATAGAACTTTTGGGAAGGGTTTGTGTGATGTTGGGGATAGTGTAAGTCTTATGCCCCTTTCAATATACAACAAACTGGGCATTGGAAAAGTCAAAGACACACAACTAATGTTACAGTTTGCGGATTGCTCGATGAAACACCCCTACGTAGTGGTGGAAGATGTGTTGGTTAAAATGGATAAGTTCATTTTTCTAGTGGATTTCGTGGTACTAAACATAGATGAGGACTGTGACATTCCTTTGATTTTAGGGAGACCATTCTTAGCAACAGGGCGAGCTATGATTGATGTGGCAGATGGCACCTTATCCTTAAAAGTAAATGAAGAAACTGTCACTTTTAACATTTTAAAAGCCATGGAACATTCAAAAGGTAGAAGAGGTCTTGGCCATGTTTGAAGCAGCACCATCCTACTCCCCCCCATTTTCCCACTAGATGGGAGGAGTTGAAAGGGAATGAAGACAAGCCCTCAGAGAAAAAGACACCACTGATTGAACTCAAGCAATTTCCTCCTCACTTGAAATATGTATCTCTTGGTGAGAAGGATGATGTGTTCTTCCTGTCATACATGCCACCTTGACAATAGTTGAGACGTCAAGCTAATGACTTTAAAGAAGCGCTTTGTGGGAGATAACCCACAGGTAGAGGTAACTTTTAATTTTTGCAATCTTATTTTTGTTATTAGAATTTGTTTCTTTCTAATTGTGTGTAAACGTACACTATGATGAAGAATTATTAACAACTTGCATTTGATCTTAAGTTTTATGTGTGGGATTTTGAAATTTAAACTATATTTCTTTGCTCATATCATTGCTCAATTCGATAAGTTTCACTAATTCATGCATTGTTGATTACTGTTTGGTTGTTGAAGTCTAACTCGCATTTAAAAAAAACACTAAATAAATTTTGTAGTGGCATGTTTGGCATCATTTAGATAGTTCATACTCTTTCTTATTATCCTAGATGTGAGCTTTTGAGCCTAAATACTTAAATTCTTTGTTGTGTGATTATCGAGACATGTGTTATCCCTTCAGAACTTGCACTAATTCTGACCTGCATCACTTGTAATTTATGCATAGATTGAGGCAATTTTATTTGGTCGTTTGAGCCTTTCTAACTACCTTATGAAAATGTTATCCTTTGCTAGCCCCTTTGAGCCTTGCCCCTTTGTTTCGGTTACTAGCCACATTACAAAACAAAAACCCTACTTCAATTACACCACCTTACTTGGAGTTAGGTAGAAAACTTTTGTCTTGTCTTGATCAAATTCAAAGTTTAGGGTTACTCATGGGATAGCAACCTTTTAAGTTTGGGGTGGTGATTCTCACAAAAAGAAAAAAAGAAGAAAAACAAAAAGAAGAAAGAAGAAAAGAAGAAAAAACAAAAGAAAAAAAAATGATAAATAATATCTTCTTGGTTCTTTGGTCAATGTTTGAGAATCTCCATAATGAAAAGGAAAAAAAATGGTAGAATAATTTGGAAATATATTCCTAACTCCAAGTAGTAAAGCCTACTATCCCAAAATGTCCCATTACAACCCGAAAGTCCTCCAAAAATATATGTGTTTGCTGCATTGTGATGGCTAACTAGAATTTTTTCAAGCCTATGGTAGCGTGATACATGTTCTAGGATTTGAGTGATAAATTCATAACCCTTCTAAACACTTGAGAGAAATTTTGGTGAGATTGTGTGAAGAGAGAGTTGAATTTGATAAATGAACGCCAAGGTGTACAAATCTTGTTGTTTTTTTTAAAACAACCATAGAGCATGATGAATGTTTTGTAGTAGCTGAAACTTTTAGAATTGAGTTTGAGTTGAATTGAGAAATTGAGTTTAAGGTTATTTTTAATTGCACCAAATCTAAAATTAATTGTTGCTTGGGGACAAGCAATAGATTAAGTTTGGGGTTGTGATGACTCTTCATCGTATGCATAAATTTTATTGATTTTAGTCTTATTTATCTTTAATCACTAGTTAATTTAATGAGTTATTTGATATATTTTGTTGATTTTAGTTATTTGATTTCATGAAATATTTTTATTCTTATTTACTTAATTAAGTAGAGATTTTTTGTAGTTTTGCGTTGTTACTTTGTTTTAGTGCAGTGCTGAATTTTGGTGAGAAATCAACATGACCTATTTGGAGTATTGCAGCCATATCTGAAGTTGTAGTTGTCCTATTGGAGTCAAACCAAGTGCTAATGAAAGCTAAGATCCATATCTATACCTTTCATGAAGACACCGAAACCAAATTCATAAAAACGCAATTTTTTACTGTTTAGGCATCTTTTTGACTCTTGAGAAGTTGGGAGATTTGTGCCCTAGCATAGAAACTCAAAGACGGTCGTTTCTAACGCCATTGAAGCACTTTTATCAAGAATCATCCATGAATTATTCTTGTAATTCTTCTTTAATACTTATCTTTTGTATCTCTGCCATGAGTAACTAAACCCTATTTGTTAGGGATGAGTGTAACCAGATGAAACCCTTATTTTTCTGATTTGATTTCTAGTTATATGAATGAGTTTATTGAATTATTTTTCTCATCTCTGTGCTTAATGCTTTTTATTGCTTGATCAACATTAAAATGTTCTACGATTTGTATTTTGAAATGGAAGTGGACTTTACGAAGGCTTGAGATGAGAAATTCATGAATTTGTAGTCTATGGATAGATGCATGTCATGAAACCAATAATTTGTAGTCTAATGCTTAATTCTAATCTTAAATCTACTAAGGAATTAGGGGTTACTTTGGAATTAAAGGTTTTGTCACTAAGACATTAGGGCAAGAATAATAAAGAGAATTCTGTAATAATTCAATAAAGGAATTAAGTAAATAGGATCAAATTAGACACCAAGGATGGATTCGAAGTGAAACTCACCCCTGACATTTTTCTCATTATAAAAGATCAATTTTATTACTGTTGTTAATTTCAAATATCATTTCAATCAACTTGGGAACCTTTTGTTCAATTTTAGTAATTAAATATAATCAAATAGTAAAACACAATCCTTGAGTTCGACACTCGGTACTACCATTTTATTCTTACTTGCAACGATTCAGTACAATTGCTGAAACGCTATCAACGTTCAAGTTGATCTAGAAGTTGCTTTTCTTTATTCGTCTTCACCAAGAATGTCACTTGCTCTGTTAGGACTTTGAGCTTCTCTAATACTTCCTCATTAGATGGATTTAGGCGCTTCTCTTGTGAAAAATAGCGGGTTGGAGTTATGCCAAATCCTCTCCCCCTTACGCTGCCGGAATATTCAGGAACATTAAATACATTACTGAGTATGTCACCGCAACTAGCTTGTTTGTTGTCCTCTTGATTTTGAGAACTTTGTTCTAGATTCTCCTAAAATACACGTAAGATTAAATAGATAAGTTCAATATTATTTTTAAAATACAATATTAAAAATATATTAAAGTGAAAATATACGTACACAAAGTTGTATCACTTTTTGAACATTTTCATTATCAACAACTCCATCTTTATTTACACGAGCCTCCTTCCACAAAATATGAAGACCCAATGGTTGATCAGATTGGGTCTGTTGTAGCTATTCATTAAGACATAAACAAAAGTTATTCGGTAAGATCATAAACAAAATATTAGTTAGAAACTATAGTTTATAATGTACCACATTACATAAAATTGATGTTTACTTACAATTTTTTGCTCTAAACGTGCATATCCCATACGAGATTTTTTGTATGGATGCTTAGATTTTTGGCCCTCTCGTGATTTTCCGTACTTATACTCTAAATAAAAAAATATTAACTGTTTAAAAATTTAAAATACGCAATGAATATGAATAATAAAACACAAAGGCTAATAAATTAATCACTTACCACAAACGCAGGGTCTACACGTTTAGCTACAAATGCGCTCCATTCATCATTTGATATATAATTTTTATGTATTTTTGGAGCTTCAACATTCATATTTCCATCACGATCTCTTAGGTAGCAGTTTGAGAAATGAGATCTAAATCCCTGGTGTATTTTTCTTGCAACTCTAAGCACCTAGGTTTTTCTCACATCATCAACATCAAAAGCAGACTGCAAACCAAATAAAGATATAGTTTGAGTAAAGTATTTCAATGGAAACAATTATAATTAACAAAAATGTGGAGTAAAAAAGTTACTTTTATATCATTCCACAGTATATCTTGTGCATCCTTCAAAGCCTTATCTCTCCAATCGTCAATTGTAATTGGGATATTCTAACAAAAAACAACACCAATATAACTTACCAACATGGAACTGTTGGGCTCAATTGGCGGGCCTCTTTCATTTAATCCCACCTAATAAACTCATATAGTAAGTACATGGCATAGTATACCGCAAACTATAGTATACCTCCAATTTTTTCCATTACTTCTTGCTTTTATGTCATTTTGCATAATAGTTGCACCATATTTAACCTCATTTTCATAAGTCTTAGTGTTGACAACGTCCTCATTTTGACAATCCAATGCCTTGTTAGAATCCATTTATCTACAACAAGTTCAACAAGCACTTCAGTATAACTTCAACAAGTTCTGTAAGACCCGTAATTTTAAATTATACCTTATGTATTTTAATGGATTTTGGTATTGAACTCAGGGGCTTTTTAGCCAACTTATTAATATTTTTGAGTTTATACGATCAAAAAGATATTTTGATACCCGATTAGAATTACTCGTCGTTAAATAAATTAAATTAACTGCGGCGAATCCTTTACGAAGAATTTAATGCGTTATGGGTAAAATGGTAATGTTATTAAATATCTAGATTTGAAGATATTTGTTAAAAGTAAATAATATATATATTAAAATATATGTATATATATGTTTGTGTGGGGGAAAAAGGAAGGAAAATTAGAAAGAAAAGAAAGAAAAAGGAAAGAAAGAGAAAGATAGGAAAAAGAAAGGAAAGGAAAAACGTTTTTTCTTCCCCTGCCTCGCGACCACACAACTCCCTCCATCCTTTTCTTCCATTTTCGTTGCTTTCTTTGCTTCCTTTGAGTTCGAAAATTGATATTGAGTGATAGGACAAAGGTTTCTCAACTTCACTCTAGGACAACAAAAAGCCAATTCCTGAAGTCAAAAGACTCTCAAGACAATCTAGTGCATCTCATGACATTTCCTTCTTGGTTGGAGATTCATTCCCACCAATCCTTGGCGAAAAGAGATCATTTATGAGTATCTAAGGATGTACCACTCTTGTTAAGCGATGCCTCTAATCTCATTCCCTCTACCAAGAGCATCTCAAGAGTTTGAGAAAAAAAAAAAGAAAGAGAGAAGTCAAGTTATCTACTATGATATAGGAAAAAGAAGAAGATGGTGTAAATCCCAATGAAGAAGAAACAAACCTCATCTTGAGGAAGAGATAGAAGATAAGTTCCACTTTTGAGCATATCAATGATCTACTAATACTATCATCGATAATGGTAATGACATGTCTGAACCTAAACCTACAACAAACCCATACTCTAATTGCAACCCTTTATGAACCTGAACTAGTTAAACCTCCACCCCCCTTTGCACCCTCAAACAAAACACTCTCACATATCTTTACTATTTTCTCCAGTTCTGAATCAACTACGACACCTTAGATGAAAGGTTTGAGGCCACCATAACAAAAATATATGCTACTCTTAGATATCAATTAAATTCTCATCCCCTTAATATTGAATTACCAACCTCTTCACCATTACCTTCCCACACTAACCCTCAACAAACACCTACCATAACAACCAATCAAACCTCACACATCTCTTCCACACTTGCATGTGACTCTCACTCACCTATGCTTATGTTTCCTATTCACACATCAATTGAGATAACAACTCAGATTGTAAATAATTTAGTCTCTAAAACATCCTTAGATGAATCACCTGCTTCTAACTCAACCCACCCTAAAACTGAACACGATACTTCCGTACCATAGACCTAGCCTATCTTATTCCCTCTTTTCCCTTTGGCTTCAAAAACCTTGACTCATTCATTACCTCTTTTACTTGTAAAATAACAAGATTAGAAATATGAATGCTTAGATTTCGGGCCATAATGAAGTCTTCAATTAGTGGGACAAAGTTTTCTATTTTCTCATAAACTGGATTAAGAAAAACATGGAGCAAAAAAGGAATCTAGCCAATAAAAACTCTAGTGCTTTCAGGCATACTGCTGAGATCATCTACCTTTGAGTCTTCCATTATTAGTTATTTTTTATTAACACAATTTTGTTGATTCTACAACCAATCGGTTTGTTCCTTACCAATCAAATATTATTTTAAGCTACTCAACTTGATCATAAACTTATAGATAAGTAATTATTTGTTGAAGCTTAACTTGGTCAGAGCAGTTTTCATAACGTTGAATAACACCTAATTGGCAGACCTTTTCTTATGTAGGTCTTTTAGGTATATTTTGCTTTTCAATATGCTTATTTAAACTATAAACATGTACAATAACAAGTTTTATTTGGCATTGAAAAGGAAATACCTTCAGAAAAATAACAACTTCCTTCTTTTCCAAATAGTTCATTCATGAGATAATATTTTTTGATGATATAATTGAAATTATACTGTAACACCCTAAATTTCATAATAAATTATTTTATTAATTAAATAGGAATTTAAATAATTAATTTGATGTTAAAATTATTTTAGAATATATGTTGATAAATTTTGTTAGTAATTTTTGTTATACGAATGTTTTCTATGATGTGCTAGTTTGATACACATTATATTAAACGAAAGATATAAATAATAAATATTTTATATTATTATACTATACAAATTTTTAAAAGTAATAGTATTTTAGTGTAATATTTTGAAGAATAAGATTTTATGTCATTTTACGTGTATAAACGTGCACCCAATTAAAATAACATTCTTTTTTGCGTTTAACTAATATTAAATGTGCACTTAATTATATTTATTTAATTTTAAATATATTTAATTTTAATTATTCATTTTAAAAATAATTATCTTGAAATAGTGGTACTATTGTGTTTTATTCTGTTTATTTTTATATACTTGTTATGGCATCATGATTTTATATTTGTTTATTTTGAAATAGTAATTAATATAAAGTACTGATTTTATATATTTATTTATTTTGTAATTTTAAATATTTTCTAACATAGTAATTTAACGTAAGTATTTAGAAAAAAAGTGTAATTATAGTGATTAATTAGAATATGAGAGTTTTGGTTGTTAATGTATTTTAAAGGTATTTTATAAATTATTAGTTTTGAAATATTAATAATGTTTTATTAATGAAATTGTGTTTGTTATTTTTAATAAAATAAAATAGTAATAGTAAAACCTAAAAGGAGTCTAATGGGCTTGACCCATGTGTGTAAATGATTTAAATTGTTAATAAAACAAAATAAAAGAACAAACAAGGAAGCTTACGGCCAGCACCACTAAAATCAAGAGGAAACCAACGATAATCGTATCGTTTCACACCGGCGATCCATAACTGTCCTAGAACAGTTTCTCTGTTTTCATCCAAATTTCAGTATGTTGTTTTACTCATTTATCTATTCAATTAAATACAATTTTTCAGATTTTTAACAACCCGAATTTCTCCCTAAAATACCCGATTTCTCTGTTTACAGAAATCCTTATTTTGCATCGTTCTCCTTCACCGTAAGTCCGATTTTAGTGAAACCAACGCCAAAACGACCGTGTGAAAAGTGGCTATATTATCCTCTGATTGTTTTTCTGATTTATGGTAATTTTCTTTGACCGAATTTCGAAATCAGTTTTTAGACTATTTTCTCATAATTTATTTTTGACGTTTACCCATAAATTGTCGAGTTAGATCGATTGAAGGACAAAAAGTCAAAGAACAAATATTGTTTGCTCGTGGAATTGTACTCGTGTTTGAAAGCGTCGAAATAAGGTAAAGGGTGAGAGAACGTTTGAATTCATGAGTATAATATATTGTGAGATGAACGGGAAAACCGTATTTCCCAACGATTCATTCGGGGTTTGCTACATACGGCAGTATCCTTTTGAGAGATAAATTGATTAATTTGAAATATGAGAATTGTGAGGTAGTTGATTGATTTAATTTTTGATACTTGTGTGGTAGTTGATATTTGTTATTATTGTGATGTTGGATGTTGAATGAAATTATGTGTACATGTTTGCTTAGATGAAATTATGTGATGTGATAATAAAATATGGATGCATGGTTTGATATATGCTTACATGACGATAATGATGATTTTTGATTGACGATAGTGATGTTATAAAATTGTGATGAGTTTATACGATGATCATGATTATTTATGATTAATGATATTATAAAATTATGATGAAAATATTGAAGTACCCCATACTTGATGAGATAGTGATGATTCTTAAATATGGTGCTCTTAATGGAGTAGTCTAAGCTAACGGGGGGAGAAAATAAATATTGTGAATTGTGAACTGAAGATTATTTTGTCATCATATAGGTAGGGCCTGACAAGCCTAGTGATTCTTGGGAAGTACAACTGAATGAGCCTGATCGTGGCGGTCTGCTGTCGAGCCTTAAGGCAAGATTTTTAGACCTTGGACGTATTCCGGTGGGGAATTCTTAGGTGACTTGGAGGTAGCACTCCAAATGTCAGGAGCTACCATGCAACACACGTTTACCTCGACTATCGCGTATATGTGTCTCAGGTCGAGTTAAGGGGATCTATGAGGACATGACCATTTTGAATTGTCTGTCCACCGGGATGGTGGCATAGTATCATGGCCTCCTAACCAAGTACTTCAGAGTTAGAATGGTACCACATTGTGAAGTAGAGTCAAAGCTCATGCATAGCATTGCATTTCCTTGTGATTGTTTTATTGTGATTGATGTGTTTCAAAGGTAATATTAATTAGACGATTTGATACATATTATAATGAGATGATTATTTTACTTGAGTGACTTTGATGTTATAGTATGATACTATTTAATTAAATATTTTGATATATCATAAAGTGATTATGATACGGTTCTATTATGATTGTTTGCGTGTTCTTCTTACTCATATTATACAATTAACATGATTTCAAAACTCACCTCCTTCGTTGTTTGTGTTTGACTGGCTGGCCCTGCGTTTGGGAAATCGCAGTTATTACAGGTTAATGAGTCTTGAAGTTCAAGTTTGGGAGGAACCCCGCTCTGATAGGTGATACTGGGAATAAGGGTTTTAATTTGTATTTTACTTATTTAATTTGAATTAAATTTTGTATTTTACTTAGAAGTACTAGTAAGTTTTTAGAATTAAATCAAGTATTTATACTTAAATTAAGTTTATTGAGATTAAATTGTTTTATTTGAGTAATAAAATTTGAATTGTTGCATGTGTACTTTGAGAAACGTGATATCCTAAATTAGTTACAAAAGTTTTTATTTTCTTGAAAATATAATTTTATTTATCCGCGGCAAATTTTATAGGAACATGATATAAATTATTATATATATTATTTTGGGATTTAGGGTGTCACATTAGTGGTGTCAGAGCAGGTCTTTCCAATCAGGCCGAGTGGGTCGAATGTCAATTCTGTGTTACAAATGTCAGTTGAGTCAATTGTGTTTTCTTGTGTAATAATTATTTTCACTATGATATTTTCCCGTTATATAATTGTGTTAAGGGTTATATGCTTTGGTATTATTATACATATTTTCGAGATTACTAATTAAATGTACATTATTTGCTTACTCTGATTGTGCAATGGATCCTAAATTTCTACCTAAGTGAGTAAATAAACCATGAAATTACTTGTTAGGATTTGAGTTAATTTTAATTGTTGACAAGATTATGTTAGTTACTTGTTGCTTATTGCTTGTCTACCGAACTGTGATTTTTGCACTGTTGTTTTTTAAATGAATAGTTGGAAGTAATAATTTTGATTGATTGTTTCAGGTTATTAATCTCATTCACATAATCTTATGTATCAAATGTCATACCTCACTAGTTAGTTGTTTTAAAGTTCAACTTTCACCCTTAATCAATTTAAAATATTTAGTTTTGATATGTATTTGTTTAAATTGGTTGATCTAATAACTAATTGATTGAAACATTGAATTCCTTATCGATTATATGTTTAAAACTTCAAGTATTGACTTTTACTAGGTACAAATTATTATTACTCTGTTGAAACTCAATTTAGAGAAAAAGAAGACGTTTCGTTCTAAACTTTGAGTTAGATAGGAAATATGTCTCTTACGTTTAAAATTTTAATTTTGACAAAAAATTTATTATTTTTATTTTATGTTGACTTGTGTTAAAAAAAATTTGATTTTAAATCATGAATGTTAACTTTAAATCACTTGAAAGTGTTGTGGTTGTATCTAGATGAGTAGAATTTTGATATTGGTTTTGAAAACAATTTAGAATGTTCGTCATGATTTAGATAGTGTGAAATTTATATTATTAGCAATAGTAATTCTTGAATATTATAGATTGGTAGAACTTAGAATTTTTTAAAAATGACATATTGAAGGAGTTAAAGTTTACTTATTTTGTATGATGAAAATAACTTTTGTTTGAATTACTCTTGATTATTTTGAAGAAATTAAATTGAGTTGAATTTTTGTTGATTTATAAAATAACACTAATTTTATGCTACTAATTTTATTTAATGTTTAAAACAACTTAAAATTTACAGTATGTTTTACTATGTCTTGTTTTTAAGAAAAAAAGGAGTTATTGTTATCTTGGTTTAGGGGGCTGGTATGAATATTGAATCATGAGGGTGTTGGGATATTTATTTGAAATGATTGATTTTCTGATTATGATATTATGAAGTCATTAGAGTTTAACTCGATGTTAGGGTTTTAGAGTTTAAGAACTCTTCAGTGATTTACAATAGTACTAATGATAAAATATCTACTAATTGAGAAAGAGAAAGAAAAAAAATTATTAATATTATTATTATTATTTTATTGAAACACAATTTTAAAAAAAAAAGGATGTTTTTTTCTAAACCTTACTT
>JBBPBT010000215.1:672499-684034 GCA_037974875.1 Cicer bijugum
AAGTTAATATGTTTTTGATATTATTTTTTCTCTCTTATAATTGGGATAAGGGTGATTAAATATTAATTAGAATCTGGTATATTGCAGTCTCAAATTTAAAAGAATTGAAAAAAAATAAAGTTATAAATAGTAAAAAACATAATAGAAAATTAAATATTAATAATTCATTAATATTATAAAATGACATATAATATGAGATGAATATTTTATTATAATGACATAATTTGAGATAGAGGGAGTATATGAAGAGCAAATGAAAGCATTTTGCCCAACTGATATAATACTTTAAAATTTGAAAATTAAGTAGATCACACCAAGTTCATAATAGAAATTAGTTGCATTATACAAACGACTGATAAGACCTAGGTCTCTTCTTCTTCACGCATTATAGATGAATGATTTAGGATTGTTTCTAGTACAAAATATCTCCTCTAAATTTTGTTTTTTTTTCTTTTATTTTATTTAAATTTGTATATTTCACACATATTTAATTTTTCTTTATTTTCTTTTTGTAATTGTGTCATCGTCCAAACGTGATATTTTATGGTATTTTTTGTCTTAATGTAACGCTTTTTAATATTCTAGCTCGTCTTTCGTATACTATTCATTTGATTTGATTTATATGGACATAGTGAGTTTTTGATAAACTACAAATTTCAATTATTAATATTTCAAACATAGAGACATACATATTACAAATACTTATTTTTTTAATATTTATAGATATATTACTACTTTATACAATTAAGTAATGCCCGCTAACGCGTCCGCAAGATGCAATAATATGGCGGTGCTGAATTGCATTTAAACCCACAACACAATAACGGTGTGGTGTTATTAAGCCATATTATCCAATGAAAATCGAAATTTGAGAGGATTTAATTTGAACCAAGATATCGCATGCTGCTCTATATTTTGTAATTAATTCCTTCTCTATTTTATTACGGTATAAACACTACTAAAAAATATGATTGTTTTAATGGCAAATTTTTAGTGGGGTGCACGATGCTTAATTTATGTGTAACAACATATGACAAAGTCTTTGTTTTTTCTTGAACATGGAATTAAATTTTGAACATATAAAAAAAGTTTAGCAGCCTGTCAACTTATATTTTAATTTGAGAAGTTAGAAGAAACTGTACCAACCTTCAATCATTAGAATACCGAAGAAAAAAGGGACAACAAAGGCAGATAATATATATCACCCACATTTTGTATGTACTGGTTTCCTTCCTTTTATGTGTTTATTTTTTTTTAATAGGCATGAAAAAGTATAGGTGCCAGTACTCATGAGTAAAATTATCAAAAGAAGTATCTATCATTCACCTACCACTTATATTCTTTATCTTCTAAAAACACATGAAAAAAAAATATTATTTTGTCTTCTTTTACCTTCACTTATGATAAACTTAAAATTTTGAGCATTCTAACAATTTTAAATTTTTTACATTTTTCAAATTCGAAAAAGGTTGTATGTCGAAATTTTGTTATCCAACACAAATTTTTGAATTTTAAAAAAATTTATATTTTAAAAGTTTCTTGTTAAATAAAAGTTTTAAATTTTTTTAAAATTTTGAAAAAATTGATAATTCGAAAATTGTGTTCAACAAAACTTTTAAAATTGTTTTCATATTTTTAAAAACTTTGCTTTTTAAATTTTTCATGTTCAACAAAAATTTTAAATTTTATTCATATTTAAAAAAAATTACATTTAAAAATTTTCACATTCATCGAAAGTTTCAAAACTTTTTTAAAAAATTAAGAATTTACATTTTGAAACTTTTCAATTAAAAAAATGTTTCAAAATTTATTCATATCCTAAAAAATTATATAGAACGAAAAGAACACAAAAATGAAGGGTTTGAATTATATATTTTTTTAAAATCTTTTGTGCTGCTATACACAAATAAAATAGATAATGTATGAATGTGAAACACATAGCAAAGAGGAATAACAATTTATCATGGTTCACCACTAACACGGTAACTACATTTAGTCTCTTCAATTTGAAGGATTTAATCTACTGAATCAAATTTACACTGAAACACCACTACGCCAGAAATAGTATTTTACAGCGCTTTTTATAAGCCATTTACAGCGCTTTTTCAAAAAATTAAGCGCTGTAGTATCCAGCGCTGTAAAAAGATACAACAGCGCTCTTTAAAATAAAAAAAGCGCTGTAAATCTCTTCTAAAAACGCGCTGCTTGTTGTATTAGTTTTACAGCGCTTTTTAAAAAAAGCGCTGTAATAGGTGCATTCCTTTATTTCAATTAGATCTCTTTCTGGGATTATATCAACAATCTCCTTCATAAATCGCAATATACAGTATCTGCAGTCCATGTTGTTAGTTTGATGAGAGCATTATAAAATAAAACATATAAGTCAATAAATATTTGTGCATTGATTGTTAATGAAATTTTAAAGGCAATATATTTCAAACCTTTATTGGAGTCCATGTGATTTATTTGATTTTTCCTTCGACACTGTAGCACCCATTTGAGCTCGGAAAACTTGTAAAACATTATCAAATAAATGTGATTATTAGCATTAACAAACACATTATATATATATATATATATGTATATATATGTATGTAAGAAATAACTGAATAAATGAATACAATACCTAAAGAGTGCGAAGAAATATGTAGGATTCATAGAGTTACGGTTTCGTTTAAGAAGGAACGGCGAGAATGCGCAGAAATACGAACGGTTCGTAGGACAGAGTAGGGTTTGCAATGAGAAGAGTACGTAATAATGTTCGTAGGGATAGTAACAAATATGGAGATGATTTGCAATGGAGATGGCTAACAATATTGTTCGTAGGGACAGTAGGATTTGCAATGAGAAGGATAATGAAGAGGAGAAGGACACTAAAACGTAGTGAAGTTTATGTAATAAAGAGGAAACTGAAACGATTTACCTTTTACAACGCTTTTTTAAAAGCCTTTTACAGCGCTTTTCCAAAAAGCGCTCTAATAGGTCCTTTAATTATGTGAAAGTGCAAGTCTTTTACAGCACTTTTCTTACAGCGCTTGTCAAAAAAAGCGCTGTAAAAGACCTTCTTATTTTTTTAAAAGCCTTTTACAGCGCTTTTCCAAAAAGCGCTCTAATAGGTCCTTTAATTATGTGAAAACGCAAGTCTTTTACAGCGCTTTTTTTACAGCGCTTGTCAAAAAAGCGCTGTAAAAGACCTTCTTATTTTTTTTTAAAAGCCTTTTACAGCGCTTTTCCGAAAAGCGCTCTAATAGGTCCTTTAATTATGTGAAAACGCAAGTCTTTTACAGCGCTTGTCAAAAAAGCGTTGTAAAAGACCTTCTTATTTTTTTTAAAAGCCTTTTACAGCGCTTTTCCAAAAAGCGCTCTAATAGGTCCTTTAATTATGTGAAAACGCAAGTCTTTTACAGCGCTTGTCAAAAAAGCGTTGTAAATGACCTTCTTATTTTTTTTTAAAAGTCTTTTACAGCGCTTTTCCAAAAAGCGCTCTAATAGGTCATTTCCAAAAAGCCTTTTACAGCGCTTTTTTTACAGCGCTTGTCAAAAAAGCGTTGTTGTATCCTCCGTTATTTTTAAAATATCATACAACAGCGCTTGTATTTAATAAGCGCTATAAAAGACGCGCTATAAAATGTCATTTTTGACGTAGTGCACCTACTAGTCACACATAATATGTTCAATCTTCTCAACCTTCTAGCATAGTACAATTAAGCTCTTGAGGAAGACAACCACTATTTGGCAAGGTTACTGATGACTCTTCATCATATGCATAATTTTTATTGATTTTAGTCTTATTTATCTTTAATCATTAGTTAATTTAATGAGTTATTTAATATATTTTGTTGATTTTAGTTATTTGATTTAATGAAATGTTTTTGTTCTTATTTGCTTAATTAAGTAGAGATTTTTCGTAGTTTTGCGTTGTTACTTTGTTTTAGTGCAGTGCTGAATTATGGTGAGAAATCAACATGACCTATATGGAGTATTTCAGCCATATCTGGAGTTCTAGATGTCCAATTGGAGTCAATCCAAGTGCTAATGAAAGCTAAGATCCATATCTACAACTTTCATGAAGACACCAGGACCAAATTCAAACACGAAATATGAGAAAAATGCAAAGGACGTCAGACAGCAGATGCTGTGCGCCTGGAGCGCATTTCCAGCCATTCAGTACTGTCAATACGCGCTCGCATCAGCAATCATAAAAACGCAATTTTTTACTGTTTAGGGATCTTTTTTGACTCTTGGGAACTTGAGAGACTTGTGCCCTAGCATAGAAACTCAAAGACGGTCGTTTCTAACGCCATTGGAGCAGTTTTATCAAGAATCATTCAAGAATCCTTCTTGTAATTCTTCTCTAATTCCTATCTTTTGTATCTCTGCCATGAGTAACTAAACCCTATTTGTTAGGGATGAGTGTAACCAGATGAAACCCTTATTTTTCTGATTTGATTTCTAGTTCTATGAATGAGTTTATTGAATTGTTTTTCTCATCTCTGTGCTTAATGGTTTTTATTGCTTGATCAACATTAAAATATTCTACGATTTGTATTTTGAAACAGAAGTGGACTTTACGAATGCTTGAGATAAGAAATTCATGAATTTGTAGTCTAGGGATAGATACAGGTCATGAAACCAATTAAATTAGTTGCAAAGCAATAATTTACAAGAGAATTTCTATACGGTAATGCTTAATTCTAATCTTAAATCTACTAAGAAATTAGGGGTTACTTTGGAATTAAAGGTTCTATCACTAAGACATTAGGACAAGAATAATATAGAGAATTCGGTAATAATTCAATAAAGGAATTCAATAACTAGGATCAAATTAGACACCAAGGTTGGATTCGAAGTGAAACTCATCCCTGACATTTTGTTCAATTTTAATCAACTTTAGTAATTAAATATAATTCAATAGTAAAACGCAATCCTTGAGTTCGACACTCGGTACTACCGTTTTATTATTACTTGCAACGATTCAGTACACTTGCTGAAACGCTATCAGTTACAACAATAAGATTTTCGGGTTTATCTGAATCAGCTCCTGCAAATAATGTTTACAATTTTTACTGTAGAAAAATTCTCTCAGCACTAACAGAATGATAACAAAAGTACATGTGTGATTATCGTTTGTTGCTTGTATGCAGTGTATTGTTCGTTGTTGTGTCTTTCTTCGTTGAGGGATGCACGTCCTTTATAGAATATAATTAAGATTTCTGACCTTTCTAGTGATTGACAAAAAGGTATTCTAGAAAAGATTGATTAGAGAGTGTCATGATATCTTTAGACAAGTAGATGATACATGATATGTATTAGAGGATGCGTGGATTGTTTTGTCTTCATAGAGTTGACTTTTTCATAAGATGGAAGTTTATAATCAAATGATCAGATGCTTGATGTGATTGTTAGAGACTGGCAAAAGAATTCATGTCACACTTATCAGAGGTAGAGGCAGATTAACGTCATTTATGTTTGAGTTCATCAGAGGCAAAAGAGCTGCAACAATGCTTTGCACCATCCGAGGCACTGCAATGCAATATTGATTCGCGTATCGACTTAGCAAAGAGAGGGCAATACGTGTTGTATCTTTTCCTTTGTCTATTTATCAAAGGATACATTGAGAGTGCATTGATCAAACATTTGAATTTGAACCTGTGCATTTAA
Source organism: Cicer bijugum (assembly GCA_037974875.1). NCBI lineage: Eukaryota > Viridiplantae > Streptophyta > Magnoliopsida > Fabales > Fabaceae > Cicer > Cicer bijugum. The sequence goes on from JBBPBT010000215.1 coordinate 678,161, forward strand.
ATTAAACGTTAGAGCATCAAATTATTTCCACAAACGATGTTGTTATCATAAAAACAAGTGAGGGGATTGTTTCTTCAAATTAACTTGGTTCTCCAATATGGATTAAGGCATTATGGCATTATGTTGACTAGCAAAGGGAAAACTTGTAAGGTAATAATAATTGGTTATTTTGAATCTAATTGGTATGGTGACAAAAATGGTAGGAAAAACATTATTGGGTACATGTTTATGTTTGGGAATGCTCCAATTTCATGGTGTTTGAAGAATGAGTTAGTTGTGGCATTACCTTCGTGTGAGGAAGAGTACATAGTTGCAACTATGATCTCGTGGTAATCAACATGATTAGAAGGCTTACTGTAGAAGTTGAAGGTAAAAGAGATGGAACCAATGACATTATTGATTGATAATCAATCAACTTGAAAAAGTATCCAATTGAATGTGGTAAAAATAGACACATTGAACATGATTGTGTTGCATAGTGGCTTCTCAGTCGCTCCATCCATAAAGTATGATTTGGTCTTTTCTCGTAAATCAGTCTTGACACATACCAATTTCAATAGTTCTCCCTAGTGAAATGGACAAACACAATGTTTGACACATCGCTGCTTAAAAGTATATCACATATTGCAATATTTAAGATGTTTTACTAGACTCAGAAGAAGGATTCACTCAAACCAACACAATGCACATCCACCAATTGTGGAGAACTCTGATTTTGATTCAAGTAGAACCCAAGAAGATTGTAATAGAGTATTACAACAAGTTTAATAGTTTTATATATGAGCTTAGTGAACGACAACTTACCCAATGAAAATATGGAGCTACAAAACAACTTGTGCAAAGAGAAGAAGACAAACACGTCCATTTATTTTTTGGTGCCCTTGATGGAAACCTTCATGCACACATAAAAGGAACCATCCTAAATACTGGTTCACTACCTTCCCTTAGAAAATCATTTAATCACATATTAATGGAAGATGCAAGGCCCAATGTGAATGAATGATCAAGAAGTAGGCTCTGCTTTTCATTCATTCAAATAGAAAAGTAAAGATAATGCAAGGAAGAAACATGACAATTGTGGGATAATTGGACATGAAAAGTCCAAATGTTTTGAGATCCTTCTCATTGGAACACCAAAAAAATCAAGAAGGATGGAAACAAATTTGGAGGAAATTCAACAAAAAGTTCAATAAAGGGCACCAAATTCACGTGGACATAAGGAAATCAAAGCAGCATCACATGTCAAGAACAAGTCCATCATGTCTCACAAGAAAATAAATGCAATGAACATGTAAGTGGTATCAATAGTTCTGGTAATTGCAAACAGATCTTGGATATTGGAGCATCACATCACATGACAAAACAACTTAATGGTTTTCAAATTCCACGCAAAACAACTCAAACATATTATCAACCCACATCAAAACACATCAATTCATTTTTCCACAAAATTCAACCAAACACATATCAAATTTCATCAGTACCAATTAAGAACACGTCAAACAACGAACACAAATCAACACAATCCACCACTCAAACACACAAGTTTCATTCACTCAAAATCATACATAAATGAGTTTAAATTCATTTTCCACGAAACATTCATCAATATAACCAAAATCTAACTCTAAGATTTTACCCATAAAGCCTTAGATACATTTTTCCCAAATCAATACTTCAACCCTAACAAAATTCGTTTCCACACAACCACAGATAAGGCCCTAAATGCAAACTAAAAATTTGGAAGGAGCCCTTACCTTCACTTTAGCTTTTTCGTTCGATTTCGGTACCGTGAGTAAGTCCGGTAAAATCTCTGTTTGCAACGTTACTTCCAAAGTTGGTCCACTAGCACCGTAGCACGGAGGTGAGCAACCTTCCCTTCTATCACTTCTTGAAAGGAGGCTTAGATCTAGATGAAACGGGGAGGTTTGTGTTTGAATCCCTAATACCGTTTTTCTTCGTTTTTGAATCAAAGAGGAAGAGTGTAGTTGAGAAATCCTTGTCCTATCACCCACTATCAATTTTGAACTGAAAGGAAAGAAAATAAAGCAAAAACGAGCAACAATGGAGTAAGGGGGGAAAATGAACACGCAAGGCAGGGGAGGAAGAAGATGGAATTTTTCTGTTTTCTTTCCTGTGCTTTTCCTTTCTTCCTTTTTCTTTCCTTTCTTTTTCTTTTCTTCCCAATTCCTTCCTTTCCTTTTCTATATATATATATATATATATATATATATATATATATATATATATATATATATATATATATATATATATATATACATATTTATATATTAATTATAACTAACAAATATCTCAAAATCTTTAGATATTTATTAAATTACTATTTTACCCAGAATGCATTAAATTCTTCGTAAAAGATTCACCGCAGTTAATTTAATCTATTTATCGACGAGTAATTCTAATCGGGCATCAAAATATCTTTTTGATCATATAAACTCCAAAATATTAATAACTTTGGCTAAAAAGCCTTCGAGCTCAATACCAAAATACACCAAAAACATAAAGTACACTTTAAAATTATGGGTCTTACAGATTCAAAATAATAATTGGTTCACCACTTTTATAAACAGGTTCGGTTCGGTTTTTTGAACTAAAAAAACCGGTTCGGTTTTTCCAAATTGAAAACCAGTTCGGTTCAATTTTCAAACGGTTCTAGTTCATAACTGAACTTTGTCCACCCCTAGTTATTGATGCCTGACAAATCCAACAACCGTGTACATCTAAAATATCTTTCACTGTTAGGAGATTTAAATAAAGTATCCCAATATAGTTGGGGTTCTGCAGTTTTAGCTACACTATATAGAGAACTATGCCTTGCAACAAAATCTGGTGTAATATCTATAGGAGAATGTGCATTATTGTTGCAAAATTGGGCATGGTATCGTGTGTCTTGTGTCGCTCCTGAATCTCCCAAACCATGGATATTTCCACTTGCACAAAGGTATCTATATTATTTTTCTATTATTTTTTATTTTTTTTAAAACCAGTTGCTTACCATATTAATAACTTTATTATATTTTTTCTTTTTATTATATTCGACAGATTTAATTCTAGTGTTCTAAACTTTGCTAAAGTTCCTCATAACGACGTAGAAGGATATCGAAAAATAATTGATCACATGATGGTTGAGGAAGTAATATATTAAATCACATTTATTTGAATTTTTTAAATATTTTATTTTTTATACTTGTTATAATTAATTTAGCTTATTTTTTACATGTCAGTTTTATTGGAGACCTTATCTCAGGCTCCAACATAAAGTTTCAGAAAAAAATAGGGTCACTTGGACTACATGTACTTATATACTCTATTATCATATTGTTGAAAAACATCATATAAATAGAGCGCACTCCAATTCAGTTTACATCAACAAATACCACAACCACCAGAGAACATGAAACTGTATCATGAGGTCGACATGAGGTGTGGGATTGATGATAATTGGAATTTCGTTTGGAGAAAAGAAATTAACAATTGGAACAAGCGCCATAATTACTTGCGAGGTAACATCGTACAAGGTGTTTTATGTCATAGCACATAATATATGATTTGGTTTAGACAACACACCAAATTGTTTATATATGGAGAATAATATCTCTGTGATCCCCATTTACAACCGCCATCATATCCTCGTGTGCAATCGACCTCCCAATCAACCCCACAACAACAACACACAGCAGGACCGTCTTCATCATCACCTCACATACATGTCGCTACTGAAGTTCCATTTTGTGATCCACCACCATCTCAGTATTACGTTACATCGGTGCCAGAAATACCAACACCCAGTTATCCGACCGAACATGGGCTTATCTATAATTTGTTTGAAACTCATTGCACAACTCCTAAATCGGCTTATATTGTATTTGATTCGACGTATAATCAATAATCGCAAAATTTAATGGAAGTAGGTGTCAATGGTTCTAACCCATCTACAACTTACATTGAAGAAAATGATCAAAATGAGGATCAACCGAACGCAACTTGCTCAAAGAGTTAGACGAGTTCGACGACACCCTACATGTGGGACTAGGGATCATTTAGGTGGACAACATTGATATAAATTTGATGTATTTTGTTTTTCCAAATATGATGTATTTTTATTATTAATTTAATTTTTTCATTTCATTTTCATGTTAGCAATATAAATTTTTTTTATTTAATTGTTAATATTATTTAATTTTTATTATCATTTAGTTTTTTTTTAAATTTATAATATAATATATATATTTTTATTTAATCATTTTAATTATAATAATTTTTAATTATAAGTATAATAATTAATTATTATAATAATAACAATAATAAAAATATAATATTTATTTATAATTTATTAATGTACTATTTTTAATTTATTATTAGTGTTTTTATTTTTTAAATAATTAAAAATTTAATATATTTTATTTCATTTTCATTTAATTATTATTATTATTATTATTTAATTTTTATTCTCATTTAATTTATTTTTTTTTTGAAAATTTTAATATAATATATATATTTAATCATTTTAATAATAATAATTTTTAATTATACGTATAATAATTATTTATTATAATAATAATTAAATTATAAATTTTGTTTATAATTTATTATTGTATTTTATTTTAATTTAATATTATTATTTTATTTTTTAAATAATTAAATTAACAATTATAACAATAAACAATTTTTAAAATAACAAAAAAAAAATGTAGTTGGAGGTCGCTTCCCTAGGAAGCGACTTCCTATTGAATTAACAAATTTTCCTCTTTAGGAGGTCGCTTCCCTAAGAAAAGACTTCCTGTTGAATCTAAAAGTAGGACAATCAGGGAATATTGTTTCAATGTGTGGCATTTGAGGAATTAAAAAATAAAAATGAGATATTCCCATAAAAAACTTTTAAAGTGGTGTTAATTAAAAAAAAAATTCTCACCTCAAGTCTTCTCAAAAACCCTTAAATTTTATTCGGATCGGTTAATTCAAATGTGTATTTTTTTTATCAATTCAAACATGTATTTTGTGTATTTTAGATTACTAAAATAGGGATAAGAAACACTCTTATTTTTATTTGTCAAAAAGATAATCTTAATCCGATCATGGGCTTGTGATGATCACTTTTTTGATAGTTCATTGATCTTTTCTTTTCGTACATATGAAAAAATTATTTCATTTAAATATAATGAAAGTCGTCTTTTGTACCTCTCAATTAACCCTATATCCTCTATTTAAAAATTTTATATTTAAAATATCTAAAATATCCTTATTAAATATGTAAACATTAAAAAGTTCCCACATACCTCCACAAGTTGTGTTTTCTGAAAAAGTGAATACTGTTGAATTTTTTTTTATTTTATCAGAAAGTTTATGATGAATGAAATTTCTGGTAGTTATAAATGAATATTTGAAATTTTCGGTAGTTGTAAATAAATATTTGAAATTTCCGAGAGTACCACCCGAAAATATGAAATTTTGATTTATAACTACCTGAAATTTGAAATTTCTGCATGTTCATCGTAATTTTCATTCACTCGAAAAAATAAAATATTATTAATAAATTAATTAATAAAATAAAATTACATTATTAATAGTAATAATAGTAATAATAATAATAATAATAAAGTAAAAATTATATTATTAAAATTTTATATTTTTTAAATATTTTTATTATTATTTTTTAGTAACATTATTAATATTTTATTATTATTATTTAATTTTTTTTATTAGATCGGAATAAAAATAGGAGCGAATTGTTAAGAAAATAAGTTGTTATTTTATAAAATATTTGTAATTAAAATAGCAGAGAGTTGTTAAGAAAATATGTTGTTATTTTATCGACAAAATAGTAGGGACACATTATTTATTTTTGGCACATTT
>JBBPBT010000215.1:693049-710467 GCA_037974875.1 Cicer bijugum
TCAATTCCAATATGTTTTATAGATATCAAATAAATATTCAAGGTAAAGATCAATAATTACTATTTGAAAATAATTTATAATAATATTAATTAAAATATTTAAATAATATTTTAAATTGTAATAAAATATTAATTTATGAATTAAAGTTGTAGAACTTAATATCGCTTTTAAGAATTAAATAGTTGGAATAAAAAAATAAATAGATGATTTCAAGATAATGTGACATAATAATCTTATTTAATAAATAAAATATTGAGTTTTTCTGTTGGAGTCTGGAAATTTAAATTAATTTAGAATAAGTGTTCCTAATGAATTTACTACTTTTTAGTGTCATTGTTTATCTAAAACAACAGATGAAGGGTACTTCTTAAACATCATACAAAATAGGCAAATTTTATACACTATATAGTTTTCGTAATACGTAAAAATTTGTCAAAAACCTTGACCAATTTTTATTTTTTTGTAAATAACGGTTAATAACGAAATAGAGGTAGTAGTTATCAATAAAAGAAAATGATTTGGTAGAGAACACAACACATTTGGAAATCATACACTTTAAATACATTGACACACACTAAAGAATTATCATTTTCACATATTCGTAAGTAAAGAGAATGAGTAACTCAAAATTTAAAGCATGTGTGTGACAAATGAATAATGCTTTAAGTTAGAAAAGCATGTGTGTGACTTTAGGGTCTTATACATGGATGTCTAATAATAACAGCTATACCAGCAAATTGTTGCCATGGCACTTAACTAGGATATTCTATGATTCTTGACATAAAAAACCAAAAGAAAACAAAAAAAGGAAGCAGAGAGAACAACTTTTAGACCTGAAAGCCATCCTACAGAGATGATCATAACTACTATTACTCTTCCAAGGTTTCTGATTTGTCAGCTGCAGTTTCATTTTGAATTGAATGTTAGTTAAAAATCTCAGAAAATAACTTGATCCATTATAAGTCTAAAAATGATTATGCAAATAACTTACATAAGTTGTCATGATGGTGTTCTTTCTCCTCCTGACTCTCCATGCATTTGAGAAGGTATTTAAAAGTCTCAATCTCGCACGGTATCGTGAGCCCGCCGCTCTGATCAAATCCGAATTCCTCAGCAGCCTTTTCCAGCAACATTTTGAACAAAGAATGGCTAAGGTAGGTAGTCGGGATTATGAACCGTCTAAGCTCCGGTCCAACATAGACTGCCAAGTAACCTTTTGGCACATCAGGTGGTGGTTCTGGACTTTGACAGCTTTCTTCATCGGAGTCACAACTTACGATACGCGCTATCCTTTTGTTGATTATTGGCGATCTGGTATCGTTAGTAGTTTCATCTTCGGGTTTATGGGTTGGAGTTTTTGAGCCTATTGTCACACTTTGCCACTTTTGAAGTATTTCTTTTAGTCTCACAATTTGCCTAATCCCTGTTACTTTTGAGCCTCCACCGTATTCCATTGCTCAACTTTTTACCAACTTCAGTGGAATGGATTCTAGACTAAAATCGTCACTGCATTTAAATTTATACTTAAGTTATCATGTGCATATATCAAACAATCAATATAGATGCATTCCATATTGAAGCACTGACACAGATACAAACACCAAACAATTGAGTCACTAATAATAATTCATTCAAATGTTATGAATGAAAGACAAATGGATTTTCTGCAAGCAAATCAATTGACAACATAACCTTAGGCTTTGTGTTATCAAAGGCAAAATGAATGAGATGAGTTCTGCATAATTGCATGAAGGAGGTTACTAACAGAATCAATAAAAATTTGTATAATACAAATGATGGGTAGAAAAAGTGAAAGGGAATCATAATCTATGGGGATTTTGTTCCACATTGCCTGAATTTTTAACTAACCAGGCTAATTCATTTTCATGAACATTGAATTGGACCATAAGCTTCACACAGATCTGTAGGCTGAGTAATTGAGCCATAACATCAAGATTTTTTATATATTTGCAATATTGTCAAAATTTGATTACACTATTCTTTGCATTGGACAAATAAAAATCTTGATCGCAATCACCAAAGATTTGAGTTGCAACATCAAGATTTTTTATGCTAGCTCAATGCAGCCATATCAGTTGCAGATAGCAGAATATGACAGAAGGCCAAAAGCCTGCCATTGCAGCCAATGGCGCCGCCATGGCAAACATCTCTTCACAAATTGCCTATGACAATAATAAATAAATTATAAAAAAAAAACATGGCCAGCTTTTAACAACAATTGACCACATGCATTTGACAACAACAATTTTTCACAATATCAAATATCATGATGAATTGAAAATCTTGACCTCTAATAACACAAGAAGCCAAATATGATCAATTTAACAACAACATCAATTAATCAATCAGTCATGACAATGGTAACAATTGAATTGCAATTCCAAATCTAAACAAGAAAACAAAACCATATTTCCACATCAATGTAACCGCAATTGCAAAAATCATGAACAGAACATACCCCAACACAACCAAATTTACAAGATTCACACACACACAAAAAAAGCATATAAAAAAAATAGGGAGAAACCTGATACAGAAGATAGCATCAGCCGTGAAGCGGCTGAAAAACGGCCATGCAGCTTCTTCGGAAGTGGAAGCAGAGCTAGCGAGCTCTCCTGAGAGATAAAGATAACAACTAAATAATGTTGTTGTGTTTTAAGCCTATATTACAATCCAAAAATCCAAAAAAACAACTTTAATTTGTGTTCTTACTTTATATTAAGCAAAATTATCGGCTACAAAATAGGACTTTCTTTTATCTTTTCTGTTTCGTTTTTACATTTGTTGTTTCATACACCATTGGCTATAGCGTCGCTCTCGGGAACCGTTTATGTTTTTTTAATACAACCAACAAACTCAACGGTTTTTGTAGATTGTTGAAGGGGTGAGTCGTTTTGCATTTTTTATTATACTGATATGGAATCTGTGCGAATCACATAATTGTTTACATAAGTTTAAATAAATTATTTTTTTAAATGGTTTTAATTAAAGTTGGAATCATTTTAATTTTTTATACGTATAATTGAATAGTCATTTATATCGTATTATAATGTTTATATAAATAACATAGATAATATTGACAGATTTGTTTTTTTTAGTCAATGATTTTTCTTAATTTAATTTATAAATAAATAGCATATATATTGTAATATATTATACAATTTATTTTGGAAAATATTAATTTTTTGTCACAAAAAAACATAAATGATAATAAGTTTTTTTGATTGTTTCTCAAAAACAATGAAGTTTTTTTATTAACCAAATATATAGGCAATTGAGTCTAATGCAAATTCTTAAATAAAATTATCCAACAATTCATTATATAAAATAAACGATAGACATTATTTAATAACTTATTTCAATAGATTTCGGATCTTTAATTACTTGTCAACACTATTATATCTTCATTTCAAATTATACTCATTTGATTCAATGGTGAACTAAAACCAATTGTTGAAAATTTATTCTATTATTATAAACATTAATAACAATAATTATAATTTATATTTCATTTTACAAAAGAAGTTTTTCTAATGTGAGATATCAATATGCCAAATCTAATACATTCAATTGATATATAAAAATCGGCAATGGAGGATTAATTTGAGATAAAATACTTAGACTTGGAATAAATAACTCAACATCTTCATTCTCACCCTTGTTTTTATTCTTTTTCTTTTTTTTCTTCTTTATCCATTGAAGAGATATGATTTATGATCAATTTTCGCTATCGTTTTCACCCATAATTTATTTGTTTGAGTAGGATGATATTTTATTTGTCATCTTAATGCGTTGTTATTTGATTTTTCATTTTGTTGCGGTATTTATTTTATTCATGTTGACAAATCAATTTCAATACGGTGCATTTAATCAATGCCTTTGATGTCAAAATCACTATGGCTTTACAAACATTTGTATTTTGAACACCTCAATTTTAGTGACTTTGAATTGTATTTTCTCGATCGATGTAATTTTTATCAATTTAAATGAATAAATATTTTTTTTTAGTTATGGGCCATATTGCTTGACCCAAAAAAGAAAGTGTAAATATGTAATAACCTTTGTAGTTTTCGTTAACTCGCGGGACTCAATTTGGTTGAACAACTATGTTAGATCAACAAAAACATCAAAATCAATTATTGATTACCTATTGTCTACTTGGATTAGTTTTTAACTGACATGGACAAAAACGATAGCGAAAATATGCAGTTTTTACGGGGAAAAAATATATTCTATCTATTTTGTTATTTTAAATTTGAATGATATTGAAAAAATATGAAGAGAAGTTGAGATATTAAAAAAATATATTAATATCATATTTTATATATTATACACTACTATAAGATAGTTGAATATAAGCAAATACACTATCTTAAATGAGTATAGCTAAATTAAATTTCTGAATAAATTTGAATCGTAAAAAACATATGTTATTTTCTGCATAAATGTTGTGGGAATTTTTTTAAAATGTGATTTTTGATAAATTTAGCATTTTTGTAATCATATTGTAACATAGTCATTCACATTATATATTTAATATTACATGTTGTGATTAGATGATATATATATATATATATATATATATATATATATATAATAATAATATTTTATTAAATATCATAGTATTTGTAATTTTATATGCAAAGAGAGAGTGATCCATACTTTTATCCAAATAAAGAAAATAATGAATACAAAATTATAACCAAAATTTAGTTTAGTTTATGATTATAATCATGCATACAGTTTTCTAGTGTATTTTACAATTGGATTAAAAATAGTCTCCTAATAAGCATAACCTATAATCTATTTGGTGATTGTCAAGTTTGAAAAACTAATAGGCTCAAAATAAAATATCAAAGTAGTCAAATTCCAGCATAAAATATGATACCTCTTTTTTTACATGGGAAAAGACGCACAAATCTAAAAATATAATCAATCAAGTGCAATGTTCCATTAAACATCTATCTATTTGTGTGAATCATTTGGTTTAAACGATTACATATAATTCATCGCAAATTGTGGTGATGACGGATACATATTTCCTAGTGTGTAGCTTATGTCAAGACGACTAAGAGATCGTCACAAACATCAATTAATTGATAGGTATTGATTAAATAATTGATAGGTATTGATTATATAATTCTTAGTTTGATTAGGTTTTAATTGATATGAAATTGATTTTCTCTAAAAATAAATATTTAAAATTTTAACCTCCAATTTATAAAGTAACAAATTATTGTAATACAATAATTCAAAGAAGTGCATTGTAAAATCAAAACATATCATTTTGAAAATTATTATTTCATAATTTTAAAGGATTGTACATATGGTTGAGTATAAGTATAGTGTAATGGGTAAATAAATTTAACATATATCTAATTAAAAGGATGAGATGGTGATTCATTGAATTTGGATATATATGGTTAGATGGACGGATTTTTTTAACTCTCTCTATCAATAATGGGTTGATCCGAGTGATAAGATATTTGAGATCATTTGGCAAGTAATTATGGTTCAATCTATGATTCGTATATAGAGATAATCCATGTGGGAGAATAGATTAACCACAGTTAAATAACGGTGTAAATTTTATATCTAAAATATGATTATATAATAAAAACTCTTAAAAACTAAAATAAGGTAATGATGGTGGAAAAAAAGAACACATCAATTGTAGTTTGTCTCACATCCGCAATGACTTAGATTCATATCATCTATCCTCTCCTATTCTAACTTTTGTTTTACATAAAAAATAATGATAAGAAAATATATTTTTATGGTTACTCTATCTAGTACATATGATCGTTTGTGTATTAACTATATATGTATATTGTGATGCTACACCTCAGTTTGCTTAATGCTAAAGTATATATCATTATATGTTTTCGATACTTTTTTTCTTTAAAACATAGTTTTTCATTTAACACCAAATTATATTATTAACACAACCTTATTCATCTAGTTTTGTTTTTGTTTGGACCATATGTTTCTCCCGTCTTAGGCAGACTTAGCATAATTCACTTCATTGAAAAATAATGTTAATATGTCATACTACACTACACGAAAAATAGGATTTTACAGTGTTTTTTTTAAGCAACTTACAGCACTTTTTTTTAAAAAAAAAAAAGCGTTGTGGAGTCGAGTGCTGTAAAAAATACCAAAGCGCTTTTTTAAAATCAAAAAGCGCTATAAACACATGTAGATATATTGCGTGCTTGCTATGCACATTTTACAATGCTTTTTTAAATAAGCGTTGTAAAAAGTGCATCGATTATAATGCATATAATCGGTGCACTTTTTACAGCGCTTATTGAAAAGAGCACTGTAAAATGTGCATTATAATATATATATAAATAGTGCACCTTTTATAGCGCTTTTTCAAATAAGCGTTGTAAAAATGTGCACCCAATATATTCATTATAGTGCATATTTTACAGCGCTTTTCAAAAAAGCGCTGTAAAAGGTGCAATATTTTTTTTTAAAACGTTGTAAATTAAATTTTTGAAAAGCGTTTTTTGGTTTTTTATGACATTTTTTTAGAAAGCGCAGTCTTTTAATTTTTTTTCCAAAATTATTTTCATCCAACATCAACTCACACAACAACAAAACATATTCAAATACATATTATGAAAAAGTTCACACAATCAGTACACAAAAACAGAACTATATAACTTAACTTTATATATTAATTTACAGCAGAACATTCAAATATATATATATATATATATATATATATATAACTTAATTAACTATATATACATTGGACATATATTGTACAATAACACATATTCATATACACGTTCATATATTGTGCCCTATTGATATACATATAACTAACATAATACACATAATATAACTAGCTACCATATAATATTCAGATCCCTTGCAGCATGCTATTTCCCAGAAAATCAAATAATGTTCATTTCAAGCACATACTGACATCAATCTTTCTTTAATTCCATTAGGTCTTCCTCAGAGTATGTTGGACTAGAATTGTCAAAGTACTGTGCAGTATAAAAATTGAACATATTAAGTTAGAATCAAATATATAGATAATTTATATATGAAAATCATATAATGAAAATATCGTACCGTTTTTGAGATAATAGTTTTATTCCTGTCAACAATCTCCTTCATGAATCGCAATACATAGTACCCACAATCGATGTTGTTAGTTTGACAAGGTCGCTATAAAATAAAACATATAAGTCAATAAAATATTTGTGCATTGATCGTAAAGGCATATATTTGTAAATGAAAATTTAAAGGCATATATTTCAAACCTTTAATGGAATCTATGTGATGTTATTAGACTTTTGCTTTGACACTGTGGCACCTCTTTGAGCTCGAAAAACTTGTAAAGCACTATCGAATAAATAAATGTGATTATTATAGCATTAACAAACACATTATTTATATATATATATGGTTGAAATAAATGAATATTACTTACGTGTCGCACATAGTCTTTATATCGGAGTGATTGTTGTAATTGCCATGCAAGGGATCCAAATAGTATATAACTTCAGAGGTCGTATTGATTGCAAATAGCACCTAGTGTGCCCTACAACAACAAAAATTTGGTTAAGAAAGTTTGTTTACACAACTAATAAATTAAGATCTCATAAATTAAAAAAGATATAAATAAATAATATATAATTACGTACCCTGAATTATATGGTGCAAAGAACAATTTATCCTTCTCTATATTTCCTAATAACATATCTACAATGTAATTCTTTACATTAATTGGATCGAGTTTACACATCGACAACTTATGCGGAAACAAGAATGAATATCTATTTGACAATTTGCGTGTGCACACAACCTTCTCATACAAAAACCTTCAATGATAATTTCAAACAAGATTAATTACCAATAAATTTAATTAATTACCAATAAATGCAATTAAAAGTATTTTTTATCTTATGTACAAGCTGATGACAGTAGCACTCAGCTCCTTATGGTTGAGAAGTTCGTATATATGCTCCTTTTCGAGAAATTCTTCATACTCATCTCCGAATATAGCTTTATTCATGGTTATGATGCGGGAATCATCGTTGCTGCCCATATTCCTTTTTTACTTCGATGTCAAGACACGCCCTGTATTTAGTAAGACATGGCTGACTTATTTTAGGAGCAGCAACAACAGCGATCGATTGTCCCCGATCTAGTTTTCTAGCTGCAATTTTGGCAGCTTTATTACCCTCCAATTTTTGTAGTTTTCCAGCTCTATTACCCTCCAATTTTTGAGGTTTTCCGGCTTTATTTTGCTATGTGGGTGGTTTATTTGATTGAATCTGAAAAAATGAGGTTAAATGTTAGTTTATTGAATATGAAAAAATGACAAACCTTAGGGAATAAATGTGACAAACCTTTTCGGGCGATGTAATTGATTCGTTTCTGGGAATCTTTTTATCATTCCCTTTAGGCTTTTTCAGAATCTAAATATAAATGTGAAATTAAAGTTAGGAGCGGAAAAACATCAGCAATTAAATATAAATATCAATTAAGCATACATTTCAATTAATTAAATATACCTTATCGAGGGCAACAAGATGTGTGGGCCATGCCATGTAACTACCAATTGCTTCGCCCAAAAACTTCATATCTTCATCGTTGTCCGGTATCGACAACGGTGCAGTTTGTTCCAAAGCAATAATTGGTGATAATTTGATATGGCCCGTAGGGATCGATGTGTTGTGCAATACTTCTCCCGAAGTATTGTACAATTTTCCTTTTCCAAACTTCCGATGAGTAGGGGAGGATAAGTATAACACGCATGGAGTGATACCCTAAATTAATGGTTAAAACATAAGTATGGTTAATACATAAGTATTGATGACTCTTCATCATATGCATAATTTCTATTGATTTTAGTCTTATTTATCTTTAATCATTAGTTAATTTAATGAGTTATTTGATATATTTTATTGATTTTAGTTATTTGATTTAATGAAATGTTTTTGTTCTTATTTTCTTAATTTAAGTGGAGATTTTTCGTAGTTTTGCGTTGTTACTTTGTTTTAGTGCAGTGCTGAATTTTGGTGAGAAATCAACATGACCTATGCGGAGTATTTCAGCCATATCTGGAGTTGTAGATGTCCAATTAGATTCAAACCAAATGCAAATGAAAGCTAAGATCCATAGCTATAACTTTCATTAAGACACCGGAACCAAATTCAAATTCTAAATATGTGAAAAATGCAAAATACGTCAGACAACAGATGTTGTGCGCCTGGAGCACGCCCTGCGCGCTTGAAGTACATTTCCAGCAATTCAGCACTGTGCAGGCGCTCCCGAAGCGCATTTCCAGCGCCTGGGGCGCGCGACGCGCATCAGCATTCATAAAAACACAATTTTTTACTGTTTAGGGATCTTTTTTGACTCTTGGGAACTTGGGAGACGTGTGCCCTAGCATACAAACTCAAAGACGGCCGTTTCTAACGCCATTGAAGCAGTTTTATCAAGAATCATCCATGAATCATTCTTGTAATTCTTCTTTAATCCTTATCTTTAGTATCTCTGTCATGAGTAACTAAACCCTATTTGTTAGGGATGAGTGTAACCAGATGAAACCCTTATTTTTCTGATTTGATTTCTAGTTATATGAATGAGTTTATTGAATTGTTTTTCTTATCTCTGTGCTTAATGCTTTTTATTGCTTGATCAACATTGAAATGTTCTACGATTTGTATTTTGAAACGGAAGTGGACTTTATGAATTCTTTAGATGAGAAATTCATGAATTTGTAGTCTAGGGATAGATGCAGGTCATGAAACCAATTAAATTAGTTGCAAAGCAATAATTTACAAGAGAATTTCTATACGGTAATGCTTAATTCTAATCTTAAATCCACTAACGAATTAGGGGTTACTTTGGTATTAAAGGTTCTGTCACTAAGACATTAGGGCAAGAATAATAAAGAGAATTCGGTAATAATTCAATAAAGGAATTCATTAACTAGGATCAAATAAGACACCAAGGTTGGATTCGAAGTGAAACTCATCCCTGACATTTTTCTCATTATAAAAGATCAATTTTATTATTGTTGTTAATTTCAAACATTATTTCAATCAACTTGGTAACCTTTTTGTTCAATTTAGTAATCAAATATAATTCAATAGTAAAAATAATGTTTGAAATTAACAACAATAATAAAATTGATCTTTTATAATGAGAAAAATGTTAGGGATGAGTTTCACTTTGAATCCAACCTTGGTGTCTAATTTGATCCTAGTTATTGAATTCCTTTATTGAATTATTACCGAATTCTCTTTATTATTCTTGCCCTAATGTCTTAGTGACAGAACATTTAATTCCAAAGTAACCCCTAATTCCTTAGTGGATTTAAGATTAGAATTAAGCATTACCGTATAGAAATTCTCTTGTAAATTATTGCTTTGCAACTAATTTAATTGGTTTCATGACCTGCATCTATCCCTAGACTACAAATTCATGAATTTCTCATCTCAAGCATTCGTAAAGTCCACTTCCGTTTCAAAATACAAATCGTAGAACATTTTAATGTTGATCAAGCAATAAAAAGCATTAAGCACAGAGACGAGAAAAACAATTCAATAAACTCATTCATATAACTAGAAATCAAATCAGAAAAATAAGGGTTTCATCTGGTTACACTCATCCCTAACAAATAGGGTTTAGTTACTCATGACAGAGATACAAAAGATAAGGATTAAAGAAGAATTACAAGAATGATTCATGGATGATTCTTGATAAAACTGCTTCAATGGCGTTAGAAACGGCCGTCTTTGAGTTTCTATGCTAGGGCACAAGTCTCCCAAGTTCCCAAGAGTCATAAAAGATCCCTAAACAGTAAAAAATTGCGTTTTTATGAATGATGATGCGCGTCGCGCGCCCCAGGTGCAGGATTTGCGCTCCGGGCGCGCCTGGACAGTGCTGAATTGCTGGAAATGCGCTTCAGGCGCGCAGGGCGCGCTCCAGGCGCACAACATCTGCTGTCTGACGTATTTTGCATTTTGCACATCTTTAGAGTCTGAATTTGGTTCCAGTGTCTTCATGAAAGTTATAGCTATGGATCTTAGCTTTCATTTGCATTTGGTTTGACTCTAGTTGGACATCTACAACTCCAGATATGGCTGAAATACTCCACATAGGTCATGTTGATTTCTCACCAAAATTCAGCACTGCACTAAAACAATGTAACAACGCAAAACTACGAAAAATCTCCACTTAATTAAGCAAATAAGAAGAAAAACATTATATTAAATCAAATAACTAAAATCAACAAAATATATCAAATAACTCATTAAATTAACTAATGATTAAAGATAAATAAGACTAAAATCAATAGAAATTATGCATATGATGAAGAGTCATCACAACCCCAAACTTAATCTATTGCTTGTCCCCAAGCAACAATTAATTTCATATTTGGTGCAGTTAAAAGCAAACTTAAACTCAATTTCTCAATTCAAATCAAACTCAATTCTCAAAGTTTCAGCTACTACAAAATATCCATCATACTCTATGGTTGCTTACAAAAATAACGAGGTTTGTACACCTTGGCATTCATTTGTCAAATTCTACTCTCTCTTCACACAGTCTCACCAAAATTTCTCTCAAGTGTTTAGAAGGGTTATGAATTTATCACTCAAATCCTAGAGCATGCATCACGCTACCATAGGCTTGAAAAAATTCTAGTTAGCAATCACAATGCAGCAAACACATACATTTTTGGATGACTTTCGGGTTGTATTGGGGCTTAGGTAAGGGTAGGACATTTTGGGATAGTAGGCTTTACTACTTGGAGTTAGGCATATATTTCCAAATTATTCTACCATTTTTTTCTTCACCTTTTCATTATGGAAATTCTCAAACATTGACAAAAGAACCAAGAAGATATTATTTATCAAGATATTATTTATCGTTTTTTTTTTCTTCTTTTCTTCTTTTCTTCTTTTTTCTTTTTCTTCTTTCTTCTTTTTTTTTTCTTTATTTTTTTTTACTTTTTTTTTGTGAGAATCAAGTATATTTAATACATAAGTAATTACATAAGTAAGTAATTAATTACCTCGTGAAGACTTTTGAGATCGATGTTGTAACTCGCATTTTCACTCTCCATTTGTATTTCACGTTGGAGCTGATCCGGGAGTTGCTTGTCTTTATTCGTCTTCACCAAAAGTGCCACTTGCTCTGTAAGGAGTTTGAGCTTCTCTAATACTTCCTCATTGGATGCATTTTGGCGCTTCTCTTGGGAAAAATAGCTTTTAGGAGTTACGCCAAATTCTTTCTCCCTAATCCGACCGGAATACTTATGAACATTAAACATTTTGCCCAGAATGTCCCTACAACTAGTTTTGTTGCCCTCTTGATTTTCAAAACTTTGTTCAATATTCTCCTAAAATACATGTAGGATTAAAAAGATAAGTTCAATATCATTTTTAAAATACAATATTAAAAAATTATTAAAGTGATAATATTAAAGTGATAAAATACAATATTAAAAAATATTAAAGTGATAAAATACAATATTAGAAAATATTAAAGTGATAATATACTTACACAAAGTTCTATTACTTTTGGATATTTTCATTATCAATCACTCCGTCCTTATTTATATGAGCTTCCTTCCATAATATATGACGACCCAACGGTTGATCGGATTGGGTGTCTTGTCGCTATTCGTTAAGATCATAAACAAAATATTAGTTAGAAACTATAGTTTATAATACAAATTACTTCATTATACAAAAATGATGTTTAATTACTTACAACTTTTTGCTCTATACGTGCATATCTCATAGGTGATTTTTTGTATGGGTGTGTCGGATTTCTTGCCCTCTCGCGATTTGCCTTACTTATATTCTATATAAAAAAAATAACAATCGTGTAAAAATTTAAAATACGCTATGAATATGAATAATAAAACACAAATGCTAATAAATTAATCACTTACCACAAACGCGGGGTCCGAACATTTGGATACAAATGCACTTCATTCATCATTTGATATGTAATGTTTATATATTCTTGGAGCTTCAGCATTTGTATTTCCTTCTCTATCTTTTAGATAGAAATTAGAGAGGTGAGATCTAAAACCCCGGTGGATTTTCCCGACAACTCTTAATACGTAACTATTTATCCCCTCATCAAGAACAAAAGCAGTCTGCAAGCAAAATAAAGATATAGTTTGAGTAAAGTATTTCAATGGAAAAAATTAAAAATGACAAAAGAGTGGATAAAAAAAGTTACTTGAATGTCATTTCATAGTATATCTTTGGCATCCTTCAACTCATTATCTCTCCAATCATCAATTGTAATTGAGATATTTTGACGAACAACAGCCCCAATGTAACTTACAAACATTGAGTTGTTAGGGTCAATTGGCTGACCACTCTCATTCCATCCAACCTAATAAATTCATATAGTAAGTACATGCTTTTAAAAAAAGATAAAAAAATAAACAACAAACATAGTATAGTATACCTCCAATTTAATGTCATTGCTCCTTGCTTTTATTACTTTTTGCATTATAGTTGCACCACGTTTGACTTCATTTTCGTAAGTATTAGTGTTGACAACTTCTTCATTTTGACATTCTAAATCTTTGGTGGTATCCATTTATCTACAACATGCAATTTAGTATAACTTCAACAAGCTCAACATGCAGTATTCTAAGTACATATCAGTATCAGTATAACTTAAACAAGCTCAGCATGCATTTTAATGATAACAAAAAATTAATAACATCAATACCTGAATATTGAGGGATCGAAGAAATACGTAATGCGCATAAATGAGGGTTCGCAGAAAGTTCGCAGAAATACGATTCGTAGAAATATGGTTCAAAGAAATACGTAATGAGGGTTACGTATTTCAATGAAAATATATTGTGTGTAATGGGAGAGATGACCGTGGATGGAAATAAGGTTCGAAATGAAGGAGATGATCATGGAAATTGTAACACCCCAATATTTTCATATATATTATATATGTGTCTTTTAGTAATTTTCGTAACTTATTATTTAATTAATAATCTATTCTATATGTATAGAAAATAAATTAAAAGTTATCACTCTCTATTTTACATGAATAATTATAACTTTTATTTTTATTTAATTGTTTTGGCGTGACAATTACATGAGGATGATTTATGATGTGATTATTTTATAAATGGACTATTGTGCATTTTTATTTGATCAGTTTTGATAATCATGAAATTAATGTCTTAGATATGTTTGCTTTTATTTTGTTACGTGTGAGTGGTATTTTTGTCTTGCTTGATTTATTTTAGTTGATATATTGGTTGAATTATTTAATTAAATTAGAATTTATAAACTTATACTATTTGTTAGTTTTATTTACGATCAAATAAGTATTTATTTTAGGAGATATTATAGATTTAGCAAAACTCAACCTTTATATATAAGTGTTTCGAAAATATTCTTGATCCATCCAAAAAAAAATTAGTGACTTCATTCATTGTTTTACTCTCCTTTATGACAAGATTTTATGACAATTTATTGTGTTTTCTTGGCATAATGTGCATTAACTCATTTTAACACCTTTAATTTATTTTTAAAGGAATATTGTAAATTTAATTATGAATTTATTTTTGGTGCAATTAAGAGATGACTAGTCTCCTTTTTGTATCTCGGATTCATCTCTTTTAAATTAAAATTTTATTTTAATTGTCTATAAAAATAATTTTATGTTATTTTTGGTTTCGTAACTATTAGATAAAAAAATTAAAAGAGTGATGTGACACCCTTTAATTTATTTATTAAATTAAAATAAATACTGTGACGCCCTGCATTATATGGTGAACTTTATTAGTTAATCCTAATTAACTCATACACATGATTTCAATTGAATTTGTAACAACCTAATAAAATTAAATAAATAGTAATTATTGGTAGCATAATTTTGGAATTAAGTGCACTTCAATTTTAGACAAGAACTAAATCGTAATATTGCAACGTAAATAGCTACATTTCCATTAAGCCTCCTCCTGCCACACCTATTTGTCATTCCTACATTTCTAAAATAATTTTCTAAGTCATAAATCCCAATATCTATCGGTGTTGAGTTCATCATTGCCTCATGAGCTATTTTTTGTGCAAATTTAGAGACGTTAAGAAAGAAAGCGCCTAAGGTAAGGACTTTTCCCCATGCAGAGTTATACTAGATATTAAATTAGCGATTCTAAGATATTGATATGATGTCTGGATGTCTTAAAAGAAAAGGGTTGATTTTTATTTTCGTCGTAAAGAAATTAATTATAATTCCTTGATTTTTTTATTTTTATTTTGATATACCTCTATGTTGATTAAATTAATTATAGAGTATTATTTTTATTATTATACCTTGATAAATATGTTTGTAGTGAAAAGATTGAGTGCTTTACATGTTTTAGAGTATTTAATTATAAAGTTATAATTTTTATAAAGATGTTATTAGTAATATGTTTATTATGATGTGTATTTGATTTTAAGTGTGGACTTTTGAGTATTTTAAAATTAAAACTTGACTTTTATGAACAATATATGTGTCTTGAAGAAATTGGTGAGAATTTTATATTTCTTTAATTTTCATAATATGAGAATATAAATTTGATGTCCTGTGTGATTAAAAAGTTTATTCTAAAATATTTTGTCTTTGTGGTTGCCTAAGTGGTTGGTGATGTGTGTTTTAAATATTGTTATCTGTATGGTTGCCTAAGTGGCTGGTGACTTGTGTTTTAAATATTATTATCTTTGTGGTTGCCTAGGTGGCTGGTAATTTGTGTTTTAAAAATTGTTATCTTTGTGGATGCCTAAGTGGCGGGTGATTTGTGATTTAAATATTGTTATCTTTGTGGTTGCCTAAGTGACTGGTGATTTATAATTGTTTAAGTGAGTGGTGTCATGTACTTTTTGAGCATCATTATCATTTCATAACATATCATATGCATCTTTGTGGACGCCTGTGTGGCTGGTTTAATTTTCCCCATTGGTATGGGTGACTTCTGTGTGGACGCCTGTGTGGCTGGTTATATCCGGATCATATATATTTAGGAGCATGCATAACTTATATGTATTTTATTGTTATTTTTATTTTGATTTAATTATTTGCTCTACGGTTGTTACTTATTTATATACGTTTTATGACTATTGATATATCTTTGAGAACTATTAAATAATCAATTTCTTTAAATCTTTTATTACAAAAGGATTTTATATTCATATTTTATGGTTGTTATTTTATTATTTGGTTTAATTTTGTTGTGGGATGAACTGACCCCTTACACCAACATTTAGGTACTAATGATCTCAAAGAGTTGAGTTGCATGAATGATGTTTGATTGGTGCACGCGCGTGGGAATATGGGACTTTTATTTAAAAAAATAATGTTTTATATTACTAAAAAATTTGTGGTACATTGTAAAGTTATTTACTCATCATTATTAACTTTTGATAAAAATATGGAAGTGAGATTTTATTCCTATTGAATGTCCTTAATTTCAGTCAACATTGTTTCTTTTGTAATTCATTTAAATAGAATTTAATTTATTTTGGAACATAAATGAATATCGATATAACAACTGTAATATTAATTTTGTAAACGAATAAATAAATAATATTTTAGTGAATTACATTATCTTCTTCTAAAAAAAAAATATATCAAGTCATTTTCTAACGCACCTTCAAATTTTTACATGATGAATTATTTATAAGAAAAAAAATTATAGTTGTTTCTAAAAGAAAATAAATATTTTTAAGTAATTTTTTTGAATAAAAAATTTGGGGCGTTACAAGTGGTATCAGAGCACTAATTCTCGAACCGTGTGGGTGGATGTGTCGTGTATGTTGTATGAATTGTGATGTTGTTTGTGTTATTTGTTCAATTTTCTAAATTATAAATTTTATTAATTACTTAATATTTTAATTATATGTCATTAATTGTGTAACGTTTTTGAATTTGAATTTTACTAATTACTTAAATTCGTAGTATATGTCATTAATTATGTTATTGTTTGATTTTTTTAATCGTTGAATTTTATTAATTACTTAAATATCGTTAATTGTGTAACGTCCATAATTTTTGTAATTAAATATATGCCTTAAATATTTGGTTTAATGCCTTAATTTTTGTATGAATTGTGATGTTGTTTGTGTTATTTGTTCAATTTTCTAAATTATAAATTTTATTAATTACTTAATATTTTAATTATATGTCATTAATTGTATAACGTTTTTGAATTTGAATTTTACAAATTATTTAAATTTTTATTATTGTTATTAATTGTGTAACATCTCTGGATTTGAATTTTACTAATTGCTTAAATTCGTATTAATGTCATTAATTATGTTATTGTTTGATTTTCTAATCATTGAATTTTATTAATTACTTAAATATCATTAATTGTGTAAC
>JBBPBT010000215.1:718000-762731 GCA_037974875.1 Cicer bijugum
TTGAATATTTTTTGGCGGTATATGTGGTGTTTGAATTTTAAATTGCATATTATAATAATTCAATAGAATTTGTCACTGACAATAAAATATTAAGCTAAACAATTTTTTACTATTAAAATGTTTTCAAATAATTAAAATATAATTAATGATTGATTGCAAATAATGACGTCGTATGTAATATTTTCTTTGATGCAAGACATTTGTGTAGCTGTTAGATAACAAATATTTATATATTAATTTTGAAAAATTAAATAAATCGTATAAATAAAAGATATATATATATATTAAGAATTTAATTTTTATGTATTATTAATATAAAAAACGTTTTACATAGTCAATAAATCATATCAATCATGTGAGTGAATTTATAAATAATTGTGTCAAAAATCAAATATTATTACTAATATAAAAACTTATAACAAACAATTGATGAAACAACCCATAATTGTATATTCAAACATATTTATTTAAAAAAATAATATATATATATATATATATATATAATTATATTTAATTTTATATTTCAAAATAGTAGCTACCATGTCCCTGGAGTTGAGACATATATAATTTTAGTTATAAAATGGGTCTTGAAGTAGCAACATCAATTACAAGAAAATGGGGGTTTGAATTGTGCCCCTTTTAAAATTTTAATTCATGTGTTTAAATTAAATAAACTCTAGATCAATGTTGGTTCAAACAGAATGTCCAAAATATCCTGAATATGTTATAAGTAAATAAAAGAAATTAGTTTATATTGAAATCTGATTTGTGTGTGAAAATAATTAAATATATGAGATAGAAAAATCACACACAAAAAATATATTGGTTCGCCCAACTCGGGCTAATCCAGTTCTCACATCCGTTAAATTTTCACTTTGTTCTTTAGAATCATAATGTTCTCATTCACACATTTTCTCTTGATCACACCTTGACCAATTAGAATATTCACATTTCAACTTAGAAATGATTATTACAATCACCTTTCACCTTTGAAAGGATTTTTACAAACACACTCAATCTAACATAAAAGATAAACTTGGATTATAAATTATGTGTATGATAAAGTGTTTGGGATCTTGAAACTTCTCAACACTTGTTTGAGATAAATAAAGACAAATCCAATAAATGATGATCCAAAGATATAGAGAATAATGTTGGAGTTTGCTTGAAGAGTTTTTGACTTATTCTTACTTGAACAAGTGTTGGTAGATTTGTAAATTGAACTCTTGTCTTCATCTTCTAATTGATATTCAATTTATAGATGATAAAAGACTTGAAATATTTAGTTTAAAAAGAATATAGTCGTTGGACACACTTTCCAAGTGTCATATTTGTTTTGAAGCAATTAAACATGTGTTTATAGTGATGTCCAAAATATTCTTGCTTTTGGATTTGATGGAAAACGTGAATAAGTGACTGAATGAGATGTAAATGTTAGTTTGGTATTGTTTCCAATCAGAATTATGCAGAGCTTTATGCAGAATATTGTAAGTAGAATGTGATTGTGTCTTTACTCACAACTCATCAATTCGATCTTTGAGGTTGTTTTCCTTCTTTGAGTATTCAACTCGAGTTATGAGCTTCACCATTGATTTGAGCAGTCTTGATACTCTTTAAATTGTGGTTTGGATTGTGGAAAGTTATCAATTTTAATTCTACCTTTAAAATAGAATAACCATAATTGTTCTTACGTAAAATCAGAACATTCTTCATTTCTATTTTGTATAAGTGCTGGATTTTGACAGCTATTGTGTGTCATGATTTTTTGCTCTGTAGACATGTTGCTTTTTTGAGAGATGCAATGTGAGTATTTTTTTCCCTGTTGTACATTTTAATCATAAATCTAGAGATTGATCTTGTTGTTTGTTCTTGATGTTTTGATTTGCCTTTGTTGATCATCTTTGAACGAATCTGACCAAAACGATCTTGTGTATATTATTAAAGTCTTCTATAATGAATAATCAAGATTTTTAGTGTAGATAGATGTACTTTCATAGCCTAGATCGATTTTAAATTACATCAGATTTTATTCTTTGTAAACCAGAATGTTCTTGGATTAAAGTTGTGAAAACCAGAACAATCTTCGTTTCTGTTTTGAGTGATTTGTTGGATTTTGAATTTATGATAGTTATTTCATGTCAAGCTTTTTGTTTTATATGTGTGTCACTGATGCAGCGACTTTATCATTTATGTTCAGGTTGTACTTGTTTATCTTAACCATCAATCTAAAGATCGATTTTGCTATTTGTTCTTGATACTTTGCTTTGTTTTTTGTTGATCATATTTGTCCAAAGCAATCTTTGTGTATAAAACGATCTTGATGAATGAAATCTTTGTCCATAATGTTCTTGGACTAAATAATGTGAAAACCGTAATGATATTTGTTTTTCTAGTTAAAAATCAGAATAATCTTGCTTTCTCAAGTTTATATTTTTAATAAACTAGAATGATCTTCGCTTTTTCAGAATGATCTTGTCATCAATTCTTATGTATTTTGATGAAGTAAATGATTTATTGCTTGATAACTTATGCAATTCATGTTCTTTAAATAAAACTCAAGTGCAATCATTAATAGATAATCATTCATAAAACTTAATCATTTGTTTTATAAAATGTGTTGCCATTAAAATATACATCAAAAAATTTTTATTGAAGGTTCTTTCATTTTGAAGACTAGTTTATTTTTAATGAAGGTTGATATGTTTTCGCAGCCTAAAACGATCTTGATTAATAAAATCTTCATTTTTCTATTTAAAAATCAGAACAATCTTGCTTTCTCAGATTTATATTTTTAATAAACTAGAATGATCTTCACTTTTTTAGAATGATCTTGTCATCAATTTTTATGTATTTTGATTAAGTAAATGATATCTTGCTTGTTCACTTATGCAATTCATATTTTTTAAATAAAACGACTCATGTGTAATCATTAATAGATAATTATTCATAAAACTTAATCATTTATTTTATAAAATTTGTTGTCGTTAAAATATACATCTAAATTTTTTTTACCTCAACAGACTTCAGTCTTCTTTTTATATAATATAAATTAGCCAGAATATGTGTTAATTTAAATAATCAATCAATTGCATGAAGACAATGTTGTTTTGATTGGCTTGGTTGCTAAATTGGGTGTTTCATTTAGAAAAGAATTGAGAGAGTGTTTTGTTTCACTTACTCTATCTAATATTTGTTTAATGGACTTTGTTAAAATCCAATTCTTAAGGGTTTATTCTCTTAGTTGTTGTTCTTTGTTATTTATTTATATATTTATTTGATTTTCCTTTGATAAGAGAAAAGTAATCAACCTATTAGAAGTCATGTGTTTTTAGTGTCTGTATTACGAATTATATTTTATGATAGTTGTGGTGCACGAATATCCCTCAAATTGCCACATCTAAAATTTTAGTTATAAAATAGGTTTGTGTATATATATATATATATTAATTAAATATAAAATTAAAATTGTATTAGATCATTTATTGCATATTGCAGGGCATTTATTATTTTTCTTTATGATGGTGGTGTGCAAAAACTTCATTGCTGATGACATGTGTACAATTATTACATTCTTAAATTGTAAATATACACAACATTTAAAATCAACTATTATAAAAAGTTACTATTCTAAGATTGTTTTGGACAAAATTACTAGGTATGACAATTAGATCCAGACCCAGTGGGTATCCGCAAAAAAAAATCTACAATGGGTAGGGTAAAAACCCGCATAACGCATACGGGGACGGGGACGGGTAATTACCCGCAAAATTAAACTGGTATGGGTGTGGGTACGGGTACTATAGTACCCACCCCGCCCCGCACCCGCACTTATATAAATACAATATTTATTTATTTATTATATTAATATTTAGTTTAATTAATTATTTTCCTTTATGTTTTAATATCTATTAATATCATTGGACCATTATAATATTTATAATCAAATCAAAAGATAAACATTTGCAAACTTTATAAGAATTTGTTTACGATGAATAATTAAATAATTGTGTCTTCATAACTAAGTTATATTTTATTAATCGTGTCTTTATAATTATACTTGCAACTTCTTATAAATTGTTTTTACTAATCTCAAATAATATTGTCATAAGAGTTGCAACTTCATACCTTACCCAAACCTTATCCATTGCCATCCCTAAAATAAAAAAACTAATAAAGGTATGACTATTTTTCAAACGATTGTTTTGGTGTTGGTTTCACTTAAATTGGTCTTACGGTAAAGAAGAACAATGCAAAATGATTAATTTGATAAACAGAGAACTCGGATATTTTAGAGAGAAATTGATATAGTTAAAAATTTAAGAAATTGAGTTACTTTGACTAACTAGAGCATTATTGTGTTTCCTCTCCCTTCTACGGAGGCGGTGGCAATTAGCTCCTTTTATTAGGATTTACATATATGAGTCAAGTCCATTGGTCTCCTTATTTATTTTATGTATTACTATTATTATTTTTATTTTACTAGAACAAACTTAATAGTTACTTAATCTCTCTTTTTATTTTACTATAATAAAATATAGTTGTCAGGGTTTAGGATTCAAGATTCAGGGTAAAGAGTTAAGGGGTTACGGTTTACGGTTTAGGTTTAGGATTTAGAGTTTATGGTTTAGTATTTAGGGTTTAGGGTTCGGGGTTAAATATTTTGGGTTATCTTCATTACGAATTCTAACTACTAAATAAAGATAATAATAACATTTAGTAAAATAGTGTTGTCTAATAATTATGTAATTAGTACTTTATTTGACAACTCTAGTTTTTTAAATGTTATTACTATCTTCGTTTTATAGTTTTACTTCATAACAATTAGTGTGTTATTATATATGATTTGATTTTAAGAGTTTGGGGTTCAAGGTTTAAGTATATTATTTAGGGTTTAGGGTTCGGGGTTTAAGGTCATCATTGTTGCGAAGTATAACTTCAAAAAAAAAGATAATAATAAAATCTAATAATATAAAGTTATCAAGTAAAGATATAATTATTATTTATTTGAGAATAATATTTTATTATATGTTATTAGTTTCTTCGGTAAGGAAAACAAACACAAAACGAAGATCATAATAACATTTAATAAAATAGAGTTCACTACTAGAATTTTCGCCTATAGTGACCGATATAGAGACTGAATATTTTCAGTCACACTAGCGACTGAAATAGAGACTGTAATTTTGAACTTAGAAACTAAATATTTTTTGGTCACTAAATCGGTCGCTAATGAAATTTAGAAACTGAAATCGCAACTGAATTTTAACAACAACAAATTCAGTAGTTAATTGTTACTAATAGAAAATTTTTCTTTCACCCTAGCGACTGAAATAGAGACTGAAATTTTAAACTTTGAAACTAAATATTATTTCGTCACTAAATCGGTCACTAAATTCGGTCACTAAATCGGTCACTAAATTCAGTCACTAAATCAGTCACTAAATCCGGTCGCTGATTTGGTCGCAACAGCTAGCGACTAGCAGTTTACCTACTGATTTAAATTGGTCACTAATTCGGTCACTAATGGATTTAGTGACCGATTTTCTCCATTTAGTGACCGAAAACTTGGTCTCTAAAAGCGTTTTTTCTAGTAGTGGTTGTCACATAAAGTAATAATTATATATTTATTTGACAACTCAATTTTGTATATTTGAATAATTTTTAAATTTAATAACAAAATAATATTTATTTATTGATCTATTTTAGTTAAAGTGTGGGTAATGGGTATGAGTACGGACACTTAGATATCCAAAGGGTAAGGGTATAAGTATTAAAGTTGGTACCCAAGAAAATACGGTCACAGATATGAGTATTTTTTTAAACTGCAGATACGGGTAAGGGTTATTTTGAAACCCTAATTGTCATCCCTAAAAATTACACATGTGGTACTCTTTTTTTCCAATGTCGATCTACCATATTTTGAAATCAACAAATACAAATATATAATTTTTCTCGTAATTCATAATTACACCATATTAATTGGCAGCATGTAATGGTTTATTTTTTTTTTTTATTTTATTATTGATCCTTTTAGTGTCAAATAAAAATTCTGAGTTCTTCCTCATTTTTTCATCATATTCCTCGTAAAAAAGAAATTAGCAAAAATCTCAAATCGAAGAATAATAGTAAACATTATATTTTGTAAAAATATTCATTACAAATAAGAGACCCTAAATTGAAATTATTTAAGAATCTTGAAATCTATTCAAATTTTACTATAATTAAAAAATATTTATTAGAATAGAACAAAAAAAATTATTATATGTTGGTTTGATTGGAGTTTTGTTAAAATATTTTTTTTTAACAAATCAAAATAGCTATTTCACCGCTAGACAAAAACAATGTTTAATCGAAATAACAATTATGACATAGCATTAATGATTTAAAATTTGTTTTAAAATATTAATAACAAAACATTTTACATGATAAAAATAAATTCAAGTGAATCACATTTATTATGAATAAGGTAAATTATTGCACTATAGCTATGAAATGTCACAATTAGAATTTATCGTTAAATAAATTATCAAAGTAAAATATATTGTGCAAGCAATTCAAAAAACAATATAACATAAAAATATAAGTTATTCGAGTTTATGTTCGTGACAAAAGACTCACGGGAGTTTATAGAACTAAATCAAAGGATACGTCGAATCTCAATCATTTTTCTGCTAAATCATTGAGCAAGAAGCATCCTTATACCACAATCAATTTTATCTTCATGATACCTCAAAAAATGATACAAATGTTGTGGAATTAACTTTTAGTACTATATGTAAATATTAATGAAAATAATCAACTTTTAAACATTTACATTATGAATTTATCAGGTGTAGAATATACCTATATTATATTTCATGTAGATGTTTAATATTTACATGAAGTTAAATGTTTATGATTTTCAACGATACTGCTAATTAATATGCATTAAATAATAATTTGAAATGTTTTCAAATAATTAACACACAATTAATAGTCTATAATTTATAATGATGCGACATGTATTATATGTTTTGATGCAAAGTATTTGTTTATAATAGGTTTAATTGCAGTTTTGGTCTTCCTTTTTTAGTTGAATCACAAAAGTCGTCCCCCCATTTTATTTATCTCCGATCTTTAGGGTTTTGTGGTTTTTTTCTTTCAAATTTGGTAGTTTTTGAATCCAATTTTGTTGTTGTTAATTGTTGAAACTGATTTTGAATTCAATTGTAGTTGGATTTGATTCTAACATTTGAATTCAATTTTTCATTTTTGAATCCAAATGTAGTTTGATTTGCTTCTGAGTTTTGAATTCAATTATGCATTTTTGAATTCAATTCTAATTCTAATTTGATTTGATTATGTTTCTAATTTGATTTTGTGATTCTAGTTTGATTCTAATCAGTAGTTAGATTCTATACATTAAAGTAATTCCGAAACTTACCTTAATTGGTTTCCAAAGGTATTAATTTACTCTAGGAATACAATGGTACTGATAGATTGTTTGTTGGTAAACATCGCAGAGGTGATCATTAGCTGACACAATTGTGAGAAATTTTAAATTTTTTACTATGTCTCCTAAAACAGGAAAATATGAATCTGGATATGAGAAGTGCAATTAAATGAAAAAATTTGAACAATTAACTCAATCTTAAGTAGGAGTTCTTGATTTTTTTTTAAAAGAAAATAAAATAATCACTAATTTCAGTTGAAAATCATAATGTTGATGTTGAAATTTGTTATAATGAGCCCATAAAAAATGATGATGTTTCTAATATTGATGGTGATGATTTTAATTTGAATAATTCACTTGATAATAAAGAGGATAATGTTAATGACAATGTAGAGCAAGCAAAACCATTTGAAAATTTGTTTGATATATTTTATCCAATAAAATTGAATGCTCTTAATTTTAAAATGGTTGATTTATTAGTTATGAAAGACATTAAAAGAGATTTTTCCATTGCAAAGGATTCTAAGAATATTTCGAAGAGAGAATTTAAGGCTAATTTATGTACTAGAGTTTTATCAAATGGGGAGAGGCGTACTAGAAATTGGCTTGGTTATTTGAAAAAATTTGATGGAGTATTTTGTTTTTGTTGTAAAGTTTTTAAATATGGGATTCTTAAAGGCCAATTAAGAAATGAGGATTTTTGTGATTGGGCACATATTGATGAAAAACTTAGAGAGAATGAGATATGCATGTATCATGTTAAGAATATGAACATTTGCTATGAGTTATGTCAAAGACTGAAAAATGGTCTAACATATTGATAAAACAACTCAAAGGCTAATTGAGAAAAAAAAATGTTTTAAAAATAATTATTTCAATAGTTAAATTTATTGTTAAACATAGTTTGCATTTTGTGATTCTAATAGGAGATTGTACCAAAATAGAAATGATAATTTTTTGGGCTCAATTGAAATGTTAGCTGAATTTGACCCAATTGTTCAAAAACATGTTACAAAATGAGTTAATACTTTTGTTTGCTTTTGCAATTAAAACTGAAATCGTTAGAAAAATCAAACAAAAAAAGTATTTCTCACTGATACTTGACTCTACTAGTGATGTTAGTCTCCAAGAGCTAAAGTCTTTGATAATAAGATATGTGAATGTTTCTTCAAATTTTGATACTATTGAGGAATATTTTTAACATTTTTGATTGGGAATGATACAATTGGCCAAGGGCTTTTTGATATTTTACAAAATAAATAGAAAAATCTTGATCTTGACCTATTTGATGCGCGAGGAGAAAGTTATGATAATAAGTCAAATATGGAAGAAAAATATCACAGTGTGCAAAAGAAACTTTAAGACATAAATTCGAGAGCCTTTTAAACATATTGTGGTTGTCATAATCTTAATTTGGAATTATGTGGTCTGGCTAAGTCTTGTATTAAAGCTAAAGAGTTTTTTGGAGTTGTTCAATGCATTTACACAATTATTGCCAATTCTACTAAGAGATGGAAAATTTTGAAAGATAATGTAAAAGGATTGACCCCAAAATCTTTGCCATCCACTTGTTGGAAGAGTTGTGTAAATCGTGTCAAAGCTGTAAGAGATCAGATATCAGATTTTAGTGAAGCTTTACTTGAAGTGTCGAAAAATGACATCGATACTAAAATAAGAAGTGCTGCTACATCCTTAGCAAAAAATAAACTTGGTGATTTCGAGTTTTTATTGCTATAATTATTTGGCTTGAAATATTATCCTTATTGCCGTTGCTATCGAAAAAATAAAGGGGTTGATTTCATTTTTTTGAAGGATATAGAGAAATTGATTTTTATACTGCCTTGGAATTGCTAAGGAAATTGCTATTGAATTGAATATCGACCCAATATTTCCACAAAGGTGTATAATTCAAAAAAAAAAAAGACAATTTGATGAAAATTTGATTATCCCATAAGATAAGTTATCTGAAGAGGAATCTTTTAGGGGAATTATTTTATTTACATTGTTGATCTTAGAAGCATGACTTTTTTTAAATAGCTAGAAGGTTAATATTAGCTTAAAGTTGTATTTAGATGTTATTTATAATTTAATTATTTTGATGAATTTAAATAAAATAATTTGAGTCTTGGCTATTTAATTCAATAATAATATAATATTTTGAAATAACTTATAATTATTAAAATTACATTTTTTTATTAGGTGATCAATTTTTTGATCGAATGTATGAATCCTAGTTTTGATGAATCGTATGAACTATTTTTATTACAATGACAACTTACTTTTATATTCCATTTCATTATTATCTGGTCAAGTGTATAGTGAATATAAATATTATAACCAAGTTGGTTTGAAGAATTATGATCCTACTTGTTTTGATGACTACAAAATAAGTTTGTGGGAACGCTTTAAAGCACTAACGTTTTGATTATGTGTGGAGTTTCTATATCAAGTGAATTTTGTAGGAGCTTATGTCATATCCATGGTGATTGGACTAAAACAAAGGAACAACAAAACCTTGCTTCATTTCATATTTCTATGTTTGGTGAACACACTCTAACACGCACCTCTAGTGACTCTAAATATACATGATATTTTTTTCAGTTGCCTCTATTGAACGCATCTATGCTATATTCGCCTACCTTTGATAATCACATCATCACATCAAGTATCTAATCGTCTGACTCTAATTTATAATGTATGCTCAGAAAGAAGTCAACGTTCTGATGGATGTCAACGCTCTAAAGAAGACAAAGCATTTGTGCGTCCTCTTGAACATCCTGAGTATGTTGCTTATATTAAGGTCTATAAGACATGCTCTAATCACCGTATTTGAATGTGCAAACATGAGAAAGGGGTTGAATGCCAAAGTTGATAAGTTTTTTCTAATTTGATGAAGGTTGATTAGTTTTACAAATTACTTAGATAAGAAGCAATTCAGATTTAGAGGTAAGAAACAAAGAAAACATTAGTAATTTGACACATAGATTTATCCTAGTTCACCACTAACTTGACTACATCCAGCCCCCTCATTTAAAAAGCTTTAATCCACTAATTCAAATATCTTGAATTACAAAACACCTGACCCTCTGAGCTATTCTTCCCAAATAGCCTGATAACACCGGCCTTTTGAGGAACTAACAACCTCGACCTTACAAGCCAAGTCTTCTTCTAATAATCTAACAACCCCAGATTGAAGAAGGAACTAAACCACTATCAGGTTGGATACAAAAGATTGCAACTTTAAGTGTTTCCTTCTAACAAATCTGATAATAATAATAACTCTCATACTCTAAGAAAAAACACTTAAAGAATATTTCTCATTCAAACAAGTGTTTCTCTATTTAAACTCTAAGATAAATTTGAAATTTTAAGTTTGAGTTCTTCTACTCTTTATTGTTTTTCGATGACATTCTTCTTTAGATTGATTTTGTTCCTATTTCATTTAGATTGAGTTTGAAAATTTTTCATATTGATTATGTTCATATTTTATTTAGATTACATTTCTAAATTCTTCAAATTGATCATGTTCATATTTTGTTGTAGATAAATCTTGATCAAATCTTTTTCAATTCTTGACCATATCTTCTTTTTAATTTGGTCAAAGATTTTCATCAATTATAAATATGAATATATTATTTTAGATTTTCATTAATTATAAATTTAAATCAAATCTTTTTTAGATTTTCTTAAATTATAAATCTTAATCAAATTTAATTTTATATTTTCTTCAATTATATATCTGAATCACATCTTATTTTAAATTTTCTTCAATTATAAATTTGAATCAAATATTATTTTAGATTTTCTTCAATTAAAATTTTGAATCACATCTTATTTTAGATTTTCTTCGAAAACATGAATATTTTTTCATACTATTTAAAGTTAAATATATTGTTCTCATAAAATACTTTTGTTAATATCAAAACTCTAAGTATAAAATCAACTTGGTTCCAATAGTATCCTCAACTTCCATGTCTTCATAACAAGATACGTTGAATCAATTACAAGGATCTGTTTTGGAAGGTTTTCTATGACGTATCAATCTCAAAAGATATGACACAAAATTTCACGACTAATGTTGATTTCTTGCATGTAATGAGAACAACAACCAAAAATTCTAAATGATCTCTATAAAATGATGTACATTTCTCACTGGAAGAACAAGAAACACACAACCTACAAACACATTAATCAGAGGATTCATCATAATCATCCCATGAAGCCATAAGACTCTTCTTCATGGGCATGTAATATTTCCTCTGATGTTTCCTTTTTTTTCCTTCTAGATTTAGACATTTTAACTTGATATGTCCAGGTTCCTTGCATCTATAGTAGATTATACTTTTCTTGTCAGATTTATCATCTTTTTCTCCGTTGGGTTGCTTGGAATATCTTTGAAGATGTTTATTCTTTCTGTTATGCCACATCTTCTGAATTTTTTTAGAAATGAAAACCAATTCCTCTTGCTCTAAGTCTCCATTATGATCCTTTGAATCATAATCCTTTGAGTCACTTATTTCCTTCAACAGTTTCTTCAACTTGGATTTCAAAGCCAAGGTTGGTTGCTTCTTCTTGGGCTCATCCTCTACAAGTTCCATTTCATGTGATTTGAGATAGCTGATTAACTCTTCCAACTTAAGAGTCTTCAATTCATTTGCTCCCTAAATGACAATGATCTTAGGTTTCCATTTGCTTGGCAAACTTCTTAGTATCTTCTTCATAAGATCAACAGTAGTATAAATCTTCTCAAGCATCTTTAATCATGAGGCCAGAGTCTGGAAAATATTGTTTCAATATCTTCATCTCCTTCCATCTTAAACAACTTATACTTTTTGATGAGGAGGTTGGTCTTTGCTTCTTGAACTTGATTGTTTCCTTCATGAGTCAGAATCAGACTATCATAAATACTTTTTGATGTTTCCTTGGTTGTGCACTTGTCAAATTCCATGATGCACAAAACTATCATGAATGTTTTGGACTTATGATACATTTTGTACATCTTCTTCTCATTAACATCCATCTATTTCCTGGTAATCTCAATACCATCAGTATTCTTTGGAGTAGTATAACCATCTTCCACTAAGTCCTAAAGTTCAGGATCTTGTGAAATAAAGAAACTTCTCAGCATATCCTTCTAGTACTCAAAACGTTTTCCATCAAACATACGTGGTCTATTGATGTTTCCTCAAGTAGCTTCTTCACTGAATCCATACATGTTGAATCCTTGGATCTTTCTTCAAACACTATGTAAAGTGCTCAACCTTGAGATGGAGCTATAATGCCAATTGAAGGTGCAAACACAAGAAGGGGGTTGAATTGTATTTGACTAAGTTGATAACTTTTTCGTTATTTGATTAAATTGGTTCAAACTTGATGATTTATTTGAAGTATAAACAACAATAAAACTAAATAGTGTAAGAATAAAGTGACACAAGTAATTTATTTTGTTTTACCACTAACTTGGTTACATCCAATCCCTTAACTTAGAAGGATTTAATTCATTAGTTCAACTACTTGAATTACAAAGCACCTGACCCTCCAAGTTAGTCTTCTCAAACAACCTTACAATCCAATACTTTTGAGGAACACACACATCTTGACTCTATCAGAATTTGTCTTCTCCACACAATCTTACTACCCCAGAATGTTGAAGGATACTAACACCACTGTCGAGTTTGAATACAAAGGTTTGGAACTTGAATTGTTGCTTTAAACAAGCTGATTATAACAATGACTATCACACTATAAGAAAATGACTCATAAAATATTTCTCATTCAAACAAGTGTTTCTCTTCTTTGAAATCAAAGATGAATTTAGAATTTTGAGCTCGAGTTCTTCTTCTACTCCTTTCTGATTTTTCAATGATCTTCTTCTTCAGTCTTGAGTATCTATTTATAGATAAAATTACGACTTCAATTTAGCCCTTGTTTAATTCTGAATTGTATCTTCATTCCTAGCTTGATCAACAATGATCTTATTCAAAAATAATTCAAAATAAAATGCTCTTTGATAATGTATTCTTTAGCCAATTATTTATTTCTAAACAAATCTAAGCAGTTATGCTAGATTGATTATGTTTGTATTATGTTCAGATTGAGTTTATAAAGTCTTCATATTGATTATGTTCGTATTTTGATCATATTGAGTGTGTAAATTCTTCCGATTGATTATGTTCGTATTTGTTGTAGATAAATGTTGATCAAATCTTCTTGCAAATATAATTCATATCTTTTTGTGATAAATGTTGATAAAATCTTCTTCAAATCTTGACCATATTTCTTTTCAACCTTATCTACAAATTTCTTCAATCATAAATCAGAATTAAATCTTATTTTAGATTTTCTTCAAAAACATTTGACCATATATCTTCTTTTCAACTTGGCAAAATATTTTCTTTAATCATAAATCTGAATCAAATCATATTTTATATTTTCTTCAAAACCATTTGACCATCTCTTCTTTTCAACATGATCAAATATTTGCTTCAATCATAAATCTAAATCAAAACTTATATTAGATTTTCTTCAAAAAAATGAATCTTCTTTCATACTCTGTAAAGTCAAATATGTTGTTCTCATAAAATCCTTTTGTTAACAACAAAACTCTAAGTATAAAACCAACTTAGTTCCAATAGAGCCTACATGTGAACTTGGTCTCTCTAATTAGGCTCTCTGATCTTCTTCTTTTCTTTTTGGAAGTGAACTGTTTTTATTTTTGTGAATTTAAGTTTTTATGGGTTTGGAGTGCAATGAGTTTTTCATAAATTTAAGGGATTTGTTAAAAGGTTTTTTTGTTTTGTTTGAGTTTGTTGTTTTCT
The DNA here is from genome assembly GCA_037974875.1 of Cicer bijugum. Taxonomy (NCBI): domain Eukaryota; kingdom Viridiplantae; phylum Streptophyta; class Magnoliopsida; order Fabales; family Fabaceae; genus Cicer; species Cicer bijugum. The sequence continues at coordinate 732,251 of JBBPBT010000215.1, forward strand.
TATTGATCTCACTTGTTGGAGTTCAGGAATTGAGTTTGAACATGAGAAGTATGGATTTGTTGTTGTTGTTATCTTTCTTTTGTTAAAGTTTGGTTGTTTGCGTTACTTATACTAGTTTGGTGACAAAAGCTTTTATAAATGATTGATTTTATAGATGTTATCATTCTTATATTTTAATAATTAACTAAAGACATTCAAGTGGGAGAATTGTTGAAATTAAATTGATTTCTTTAATTAATTAATTAAAATATAATATATAATAATAAATTATTCTATTATACTAATATGTACTTATTTAAAATATGAATATTTACTATTTGGGTTGTATTTGAAAATGATCCGTGATGGATCGAGTATTTTTTTAGTTAGACCGTTGAGAGGTTCATCCCTCTATTGGTGTATAAATAAATATTATACCATCCCATATTAGGGCAAGATACACACTTGTAAATGTACATTGCAAAAAGGGCAGCGACACTCACGTCCTTATTGTTCTTTGTTTGTGCAAGGTTATGAAGTACGATTTAATATTGATTATTATATGTCATATATTTGTATATGTGATTTAGGTTTATTGTGAATATCCAACATATTTTTCTTTAGATAACAAGTGCTATGATCATAATTGAAATTCTAGTATTAAAATTCACACATTTTTTTTAATAATTGATTATTGTCATCTTAAGTGAGAAATTGTTAGATTAATTAATCAAACATAGATTGAGAATAATCAATTATTGAAAATTATTATTAAATATAAATTATGTTCTTTAATATAAAACATTAATTAGTTGATGAATATAGGTTAGTTTCTTGTTTGTGAATAGAATTTGATGGATTGAATAATTTAATTAAGCTCAACAAGAGGTCTCGGTCCTCAACGGTCTAACTATTTAATTGTTATCTTATTATACGATTAACCTAATGCTCTAAACTTTAAATGGAAATGAGAGTAATTTACCATCCATCCCTCTATGATAATATCTTAATAAATAAATACCCTATAACTTGTATATATGAATGATGCAATTAAATTTCCATCAAGGGATGCTAATAAAACAAATAGTTGAAAAAATACTAATGAAGAAAAGAACACGTCAATTGTCAAATATTTGTAGAATCATCCTATTGATTGTGAAAAGTGAAAAGTCTTCTACAAAGATAATTTTATGACCAGAAAAATGAATATGCAAAAAGATGTCTAAGGGTCGGAAAACCTATTTAATATAAGAAACATTTTTGTTTTTTTTTATTATTTTTTTTTAATTTGTTCTTTTCTTAGGTTAGGTTTTCCCCAATTTTTTTTATTCTTTTTGGTTAATAAATTCGTATCTTGAAAAATATAAAGTTTATAATTTCAACTTTATTAAAAATATATATTTTTTCTTTACCCATTTAAATCAAATAACTAGTGTTATTTATATAATTATAAAAATATTGTAACTTAAATTATTTGTATCATATAAGTGGAAAAATGGAAATGTTAGTACATGTACTACACGCAAGTATAAATAATACTTAATATATAGCTATAAATAAACATTACGCCAAAAATGACATTTTATAACGCGTCTTTTATAGTGTTTATTAAATACAAGCGCTGTTGTATGATATTTTAAAAATAACGGAGGATACAACAACGCTTTTTTGACAAGCGCTGTAAAAAAAACGTTGTAAAAGGCTTTTTGTAAAGGACCTATTAGAGCGCTTTTTGGAAAAGCGCTGTAAAAAGCTTTTAAAAAAAATAAGAAGGTCTTTTACAGCGCTTTTTTGGTAAGCGCTGTAAAAAAAGCGTTGTAAAAGACTTGCGTTTTCACATAATTAAAGGACCTATTAGAGCGCTTTTTAGAAAAGCGCTGTAAAAGGTTTTTAAAAAAAATAAGAAGGTCTTTTACAGCGCTTTTTTGACAAGCGCTGTAAAAAAAGTGCTGTAAAAGATTTGCGTTTTCACATAATTAAAGGACCTATTAGAGCGTTTTTTGGAAAAACGCTATAAAAGACTTTTAAAAAAAAATAAGAAGGTCTTTTACAACGCTTTTTTGACAAGCGCTGTAAAAAAAGCCCTGTAAAAGACTTGCGTTTTCACATAATTAAAGGACCTATTAGAGCACTTTTTGGAAAAGCGCTGTAAAAGGCTTTTAAAAAAAATAAGAAGGTCTTTTACAACACATTTTTGACAAGCGCTGTAAAAAAAGCGATGTAAATGACTTGCGTTTTCACATAATTAAAGGACCTATTAGAGCGTTTTTTTGGAAAAACGCTGTAAAAGGCTTTTATAAAAAATAAGAAGGTCTTTTACAGCGCTTTTTTGACAAGCGCTGTAAAAAAAGCGATGTAAAAGACTTGCACTTACATAAACTTCAGTACGTTTCAGTGTCCCTCTCCTCTTCATTATCCTTCTCATTGCGAACCCTACTGTCCCTACGAACAATATTGTTAGTCATCTCCATTGCAAATCATCTCCATATTTGTTACTATCCCTACGAACATAATTACGTACTCTTCTCATTACGAACCCTACTCTGTCCTATGAACCGTTCGTATTTCTACGCATTCTCGCCGTTCCTTCTTAAACGAAACCGTAACTCTATGAACCCTACATATTTCTTCGTACTCTTCAGGTATTGTATTCATTTATTCATTTATTTCTTACATACATATATATATATATATATATATATATATAATGTGTTTGTTAATGCTAATAATCACATTTATTTGATAATGCTTTACAAGTTTTTAGAGCTCAAATGGGTGCTACAGTGTCGAAGCAAAAATCAAATAAATCACATGGATTCCAATAAAGGTTTGAAATATATTGCCTTTAAAATTTCATTAACAATCAATGCACAAATATTTATTGACTTATATGTTTTATTTTATAGTGCTTTCATCAAACTAACAACATGGACAGTGGATACTGTATATTGCGATTTATGAAGGAGATTGTTGATATAATCCCAGAAAGAGATCTAATTGAAATAAAGGAATGCACCTATTACATCATTTTTTTTAAAAAGCGCTGTAAAACTAATAGAACAAGCAGCGCGTTTTTAGAAGACATTTACAACGCTTTTTTTATTTTAAAGAGCGCTGTTGTATCTTTTTACAGCGCTGGATACTATAGAGCTTAATTTTTTGAAAAAGCGCTGTAAATGGCTTAAAAAAAGCGCTGTAAAATACCATTTCTGGCATAGTGAAATAGGATAATAAAATTTTGGTGTAGCTATTGTCCTTCAATTTTAACATTCATTTGAACTATTTTATTTAAAGTTATATAATTCTTTGTTGAACCAAATAGCAACTTTTTAAATACATACTTTATTTATAATACTTTATTTTTTTTTTTTAATTTTGACCCGTCATTTAAATTATATTATTGACAATGTTATCTTTGTGTTGCCCAATTAAATAATTATATGTTGGGAAAAACTAGAGATAATTAGCAATAATTATCTCAATAATGCGGAATATTTTTTCCCCCACCTGTGCAGATAAATGGTCAAACAGAAAATACAATTCCAAGAGCAATAATAATTGGCAGAAAATTAAATATGAGACAAACACAATATTTAACGTGAAAACTTCCCTCAAATTAAGAGAATAAAAACCACGGGACCTAGTCCAATAAAATCTTCCACTATAATAATTAATGGGTACACCAAGAGTCTTCCTAATAACAATAGGGAACATCAATCAACAATAACAACCCTATAACAACCTTATAACAACCTTCCACTAAAGTGGGTATGTCAAAGTAACTCCCAGAGAAGATAAAACTACTCAAATTATATATTAAAGTAACAAACTCAGTGGTATGAATAACATACTAAATTTGTAGATCAAACGGACAAGTTTGCTACACACCTGTTACCATCACTAGAACTAAACCCTTATTTTTCTTCTCTGGCAACCGTTCTTCTTCGTTGTCTCTTTTTCTGTGTATATGTTTTTAGGGATTTCTAAATCCCTTTTATTACCTTCAAGTGGACCAAGCCCACTAAAACCTTTTTTTTTTTCTTTTTCTTTTTATTTCAATAATAATAATAATATTAATAAAATTGGTGGGTTCCACTTGGGGAGTGAATCCACCCAACAAATCTCCCCCTCACGACTCAAGTGGGAAGGTACTGCTCAACCATGCCAACTTTCTTTCTGCAACATATCATCTTCAACACTGTCAATGTCTTTGTCATCATATTTGAACCATTCTCATCAGTATGAATCTTCTCAATTAAAAATGACTTTATTTAAAGTGCATCTCGTATCCAATGATACCGCACTTCAATATGCTTCGACTTTGTATGAAAAGTCGGATTCTTGCTGAGATGAATCGCACTCTGACTGTCACAGAATAACACAAACTTGTCTTGCTTGAGGCCTAACTCATGTAGGAATTTCTTCATCCACAAGAGTTCTTTGGAAGCTTCAGTTGCTGCAATGTACTCAGCTTCAGTAGTAGATAAAGGAACACACTTTTGTAGTCTTGATTGCCAAGACACTGCTCCCCCTGTAAAAGTCATCATATAACCAGAAGTAGATTTTCTAGAATCAAGATCACCTGCCATATCTGCATCTATGTAGCCATCCGACACAGGTTCACCACCTCCATAGCATAAACACACTTTGGAAATGCCTCTGTGGTATCTGAGAATCCACTTCACTGCATGCCAATGATCTTTACCAGGATTAGAGAGAAACCGACTAACAACTCCAACTGCATGTGCAATATCTGGCCTTCTGCATACCATAACATACATCAAACTACCAATTGAAGATGCATAAGGAACCTTCTTCATCTCTTCTTTGTCTTTCTCACTTGTAGGACATTTATCAGAATTCAATTTAAAATGAGTAGCAAATGGGGTACTAACAGGTTTGCAATTGCACATGTTAAACCTCTCTAACACCTTCTCAATATAGTTGTGTTGAGATAACCATAATTTATTTTTCTTCCTGTCACGAGTAATACTCATGCCCAGAATTTGCTTTGCGGGACCCAAGTCTTTCATTGCAAAGGACTTGTTCAAATATTTCTTTAAAGACTGAATCTTCTTAGTATCATGACCAACAATCAACATGTCATCCACATATAATAAGAGAATAATATAATCACCATCAGAGAATTTCTTGATAAACACACAACGGTCAGAAGTAGTTTTTCCATACCCATGTTTCTCCATGAAAGAATCAAATTTCTTGTACCATTGTTGAGGTGCTTGCTTGAGCCCATACAAGCTTTTCTTCAATTTACACACAAGTTGCTCTTTACCTTTGACTTTGAAACCCTCTGGTTGCTCCATATAGATCTCTTCCTCCAAATCACCATGAAGGAATGCAGTTTTCATATCAGGTTGTTCAACTTCTAGGTTCAAACTAGCTGCTAACCCAAGCACAACTCGGATAGAGGACATCTTCACCACAGGTAAAAAAATTTCATCAAAGTCAATACATTTTCTCTAATTAAAACCTTTCACAACTAATCTTGCTTTGTATCTTGGTTGAGAATTATTCTCTTCTTTCTTTATCTTGTATACCCATTTGTTCTTGAGTGCTTTTCTACCATTAGGCAACTTCACCAAATCAAATGTGTGATTCTCATGCAAGGAATTCATCTCTTCTTGCATGGCCTTCAACCACTTTTCTTTATCAGCATTTGTAATAGCTTCTTGATAGTACTCTGGCTCTCCACTATCAGTGATCATCACATACTCGTGTGGAGGATATCTTTGAGAAGGTTGACGTTCTCTAGTAGATCTTCTCAAATCAAACTCGACTGGTGGCTCAATCGGAACCTGCTCATCATGGTGAGGCACATGATCATCAGTTACATTCTCATCATCTACCTGTATATCTCCCCCATCAACAAGAGTTTCCGTATGAGGCTTAGACACAACATTAATGTAACTTCTGAGATTTGGTTTCTGTTTTTCAGCTTTATCAAAATCTTTAATAGTCTGGTCTTCAAGAAATATCACATCTCGACTTCTAATAATTTTCTTGTCAACCGGATCCCACAATCTATAACCAAATTCTTCATCACCATAACCGACGAATATACACTATTTGGATTTACTATCAAACTTAGACCTCTCATCTCTTGGAACATGAACAAAACATCTACAGCCGAAAACTCTCAAATGACGGTAAGAGATATCTTTCCCTGTCCACACTCTAATTGGAACATCACCATCAAGTGGAATAAAAGGTGAAAGATTGATCAAATCCACTGCAGTTTTCATTGCTTCACCCCAAAAGGATTTCGATAATTTTGCATGAGAGAGCATACATCTAATTATGTCATTAATCATACGATTCATTCTCTCTGCAACACCATTATGTTGAGATGTCTTTGGAACTGTTTTCTCAAACCTAATTTCATGTTCTCTGCAATACTCTTCAAATGGACCTCTGTATTCACCACCATTATCTGATCGAACACATTTCAATTTTCTTCCTTTTTCTCTTTCAACACTTGCATGAAAGTGTTTGAAGACTCAAAATACCTGGTCTTTAGATTTCAAAGGAAATGCCCACACTTTTCTAGAGTAGTCGTCAATAAAAGTAACAAAATATGATGCACCACCAAGAGATTTACTATCCATCATACAAACATCAGTAGCAAGAAGAAAATTTTTCTTCGCAAGTATGTTGAGCCCTTTCTCACTCAAGTGACCAAGGCGCATATGCCATAAATCAGAAGATGCATCTTCAATTGCATTCACTTCTTCCTTGCATAGCATCATAGGCATCCTATAGAGAGAAGTGGAACTTTGCTCCTTTGTAACCACTAGGGACCCTTTAGTGATTTTACATATACCACCACCACCACCAAAGAAAGTGTGATAACCATCAATATCCAAAGCTTTCACCGAAATCAAATTGAGACGAATATTAGGAACATGTCTAACATTCTTCAATTGAAGCTTGCAACCAATCCCAGTTTCAACCCAAACATCTCCTATACCGATAATTTTACATACTCCTTCATCTCCCATTTTTACCATGCCAAAATCACCAGCACTGTAAGATGAGAAGAAATCACGTCTAGGAGTAACATGATATGAGGCACCCGAATCAATAATCCAAGTTGAATCCTGACATGCAAGGTTTATGGAATTATCATCACAAATAATGTAGACATTATTAACAGATACAACTGTTGTTGTATCTTTATCATTTTAATTTCTTCTCTTTGTCTTCATCTCTTTCCCTTGATTATATCTCTTAATGAACTTGCAATTTCTTTTTATGTGACCCGGTTTTCCACAATGATAGCATATCACTTCTTTTCTAGTCGTTGACTTGCTTCTTGACTTGCTACGACTTTCAGAGTTGTCGCGTCTATGGAAGTTTCTAGATTGACTTCTTCCCCTTGACTCTGTAACTAGTGCTTCTGACTTTGAGGAAGAACCAACCAAACCACGTTCCTTTCTTCGAGCTTCTTCATTCAACATGCTCTCTTTAACTGTTGACATTTTCATCTTTCCACTTGGAGCTGAATTGGTCAACGTCACAATAAGGATTTCCCAATTATCAGGCAAGGAACTCAACAATAACAACGCTTGCAACTCATCATCTAATTTAATTTATGCGGTTGTCAACTGATTCACTGTATTCTGAAAAATACTCACATGCTCTGCCATTGAATCCCCATCTTTATATTTCATATTCACCAGCTTCCGAATTAAGAATGCTTTATTTTGCACATTCTTTCATTCATACAACTCTTTTAATTTTCCCCACATCTTATTAGCATCTATTTCAATTTAAACATGTGGATATACACTAAGATCCAACCACTGTCTGATCAATGCCACTGCCTTTCTATTCATCTTCTTCCAGTCAGCGTCAGATTTATCTGCGGGTTTAGCAGTGTTACCCTCAATAGGTTCATACAAATCTTAACTGTATAACATGTCTTCCATGAGAGTCTTCCAAAGTGTGTAATTAGAAGAGTTGAGTTAAATCATATTGGGACATTTATTTTCCTCCTCCATTTAAATGCACAAATCAAATAACTGAGCTCTTGATACCACTTTGTTGGGAAAAACCAGAGATAATTAGCAATAATTATCTCAATAATGCGAAATATTTTTTTCTCCCACCTGTGCAGATAAATGGTCAAACAGAAAATACAATTCCAAGAGCAATAATAATTGGCAGAAAATTAAATATGAGACAAACACAATTTTTAACGTGGAAACTTCCCTCAAATTGGGAGAATAAAAACCACAGGACCTAGTCTAGTAGAATCTTCCACTATAATAATGAATGAGTACACCAAGAGTCTTCCTAATTACAATAGGGAATATCAATCAACAATAACAACCCTATAACAACCTTATAATAACCTTCCACTAAAGTGGGTATGCCAAAGTAACTCCCAGAGAAGATAAAACTACTCAAATTATATATTAAAGTAACAAACTCAGTGGTAGGAATAACATACTAAATTTGTAGATCAAACGGAGCAAGTTTGCTACACCTACTACAACCATTGGAACCAAACCCTTATTTTTCTTCTCTGGCAACCGTTCTTCTTTGTCTCTTTTTCTGTGTATATGTTCTTAGGAATTTCTAAATCCCTTTTATTGGACCAAACCCACTAAAACCTTTTTTTTTCTTTTTCTTTTTATTTTAATAATAATAATAATAATAATAATAATAATAAAAAATAAAATTGGTGGCTTCCACTTGGGGAGTGAGCCCACCCAAAATTATATAAACTTTATTTATAATTTTATTGTTTTTAACCCAATCAGATAAATGATTTTTTTAATCTAATTGCATAAATCTTTTTAACATAAGTTATTTTTATGAAAAAATAGACATACAAACAATTTAGTGCTCATGTTGCACAGTAATATATAAATAAAAATAGCTTCTTCTTAAAAGAACAAATAAACAGGATAACAAGTTTTTGTGTCGATTAATCTTTCTTTCAGTTTATGATTCATTTCAACTATTTTATTTACAAATTTATCATTCTTTACTTTTAATTAAATAACTATTTGTTTTAAAATATGAATACTTATCTTCAAGTTACTACTAAGTTTTGATGTAACTTTTTTTCTTTCAATTTTATATTATACTGATGTTTATATTGTTTATTGACAAATAACTAATTGATATTTTAAAAATAATTGTATCAAATGAACACATTAGTGCTCCGTAGACTAAATAATAATAATAATTATAATGACAAAGATGTTTTCTAGAACACAGCATGATTATTATTATGGCCAATGCAATGTAGACTGGAAATGGAAGCATATTATTTATTCATGTTAAAGCAACAACACATAACCAATTGATATGACACAAGCTAAATGTTCCACAAAATTTAAGTGGTTTGGGATTCATGCATTTCTAGCTAGCTAGTAATTCTTTTGCTTCATTCATAGGATATTTGAATGATTTACGAGAGCAACTTGCATGAGCTTGTAATTTTGCTTGCATACAAAGTTATTAATTTGTATTAGTAGGTTAAACATTATTGATATGGTTGCCGCTCATATATTTACACGTAAGATTTTATGTGGCTGTCACAATGAGAATAATGTTTCCCATGACGATTCTACCCATATTTTGTATCCCACAACATACCAATTGTCCAATTAAATCAATAAACGACAATATATACTTGTCGATTTGTAGGTTCCACCTAAATTTCGAAGTGTTGCTCAAGAAATTTTTAACTTTTAGTACATTTCCTGTACCATGTGTAAAGTACATAACAGCTCAATTTGGAAAAGTACAAGCTCTTTTTTTTTCCCTATATAAAGTACGTACCAACTCTTTATTTTTAATAATTAATATTTTGTATTTCAAATTTATGACATGTTATACGATCTAACAATCTTGACATTTGAATAGATTTTAGAGTTTTTTTATTTTTGATGCTGATGATAGCATACTTTTTTTGTGAATACTTGGTACATATATTATTGTTATAAAAAAGTGTAAATTGTATTTTTTTTAGGTGGAAAAGTACTTTAAGAATTCATTTAAGGTTTATAGTAAAATTATTGTTGTTTTATAAATAAAAATTAGCAATCATATTTTATAACTTAATTGATTATTCTAAAAAATATTATCATTTTTTATAAAATAAAAAATTAATTAATTATCACTAATTGGTGTAATAAAAACTAGTTACTTGTCACACTGCCACTTTATAACTAAGCCAGCTTCAAACTACCACCAATTCAGTACATCAATTAGGAAACGATCATTAAAGTTGGTGGTCGACATATAACTGAATACCTTAAAAAAGAGAAAGAAATGAACTAATAATGTTAGAATTGAAAAATATTTACTTTCCCAAACTGGACGAGTGATATATAGGTTATATAAATTATAAAAGAATTTCTATGGCAAAATAAAGAAAATAGAGTGATCCGTACTATCAAAATTTTAATCAACAATTAAGTTAGTTTTTTACTAATTCATCCACGTCAGCATTCATATATTGCATATCAACATTAACTAAATCAATAATATTAATATATTTGTCTATTGATTTTAGTTCTTAACAATTACATAAATTATTTTGTATAATTAAAATTTAATTTAAAATCATAACAAATCAAAAGATATCTAAATTGTAAAACTTAAAAGTTTTAGTGATGTTAAATCTATTACCTAATCACACTCATTTATTAAAAGTGTATCATTCAACTATTGGTCAATTAATTTAATAGTACTAAAATGTATTAATTTTCAAATGTAAAGTAGAAGCTCCCAAATTATAAATAAAATTATATAGTACAAAAGATAGGGACATGGTTTGTGTACATCAAAGATGAAAAAACAAGGCAAGGAAAAGGATGGTGGTTGAAACGTAGTCTAAACTATTATTGTGTACTATCTCATTCAATGGTAAATAGTTTTGAGTGAATAATAAATTTATATAGTGTTTCATCAAAAAAAAGATTATATAGTCTTGGAAAATAAATCAACAATGAACCAAACAATTTACTACTCCTTCCAGAATCAAATATTAATAAAAATTATATTTGAATTATTGATCTTCTAAAATTTAAAAAATATTATATTTTTAAATTGTAATTCAAATAGATCAATTTTTTAAATATTGTTTTTACCTATATTTAATTTTAGAACAAATAGAATAATATAAAATAGATTGATGTTGTGAAAGTCAAATTAAATTTGATTGTGTTTTGAAATGTCATCATCTTCTTATTTTTTAAGACAACTCTTTATTAAACTCGTTAATTAATTGGCATATATATGTAAAACAAATTGAAGATTAGAAGACAAGGACTGCTTAACAAATATATCCCTGATGTTTATTAAAAAGCTTATAAACAGATAATAGTTTTACATCTCATCACTCGCCGTACACGAGAATTTTCAAAAGGTTGATTACTCATTGAGATTTGACTTCTCCATATTAAAAGAATTATGCACCTAAAAAATCACTCACATGAACATATTTTTTAAAAAAATTTTGTTCCCAATGTTTTATATTCTTAGGAGGTCCTTAGTATCGACTACAAGTTAGATACGATTAGTCACTATGTTTATAAAGTGTATCATGTATTTATTGTAATTAACATTTTTTCATTGAATCAATTTCAAACTATTTAATATTTCTCTTAATTTTTGTTGTTATTGTGCTTAATATACAATACTACTTAACATGGTATTAAAGCCTCCATGACATCTACTTTAACGAGATGATCCTAATTATAATTAAGAAAATCTAAACAATGTCACATATAACTATGAAAGCAAGGATTTCAAAGAAAAGGGGATCATTCATCTTCTACTCCTATTTTTTCAATTCCCATTCCCAAGTTTGAAAATTTCAAGTTTCGTTCTTTAGAATACTAGGAACATTATTTTAATATGGCATTGAAGATGATATTAGTCAAGAGAAATTATTTTCCCTAAAGACCAATGAATATCTAAAAATTACTAAAGAGGTTGCAAGAAGGTGGAATACCTTTACTGATTTGATTAGGGACGCTAATTAGAGCATTGTCAAGGAATTCTACACCAATCCTTTCTTATTTCCATACAATAATTAGACACATCAAACTCTAGTTACGGGAAAACATTGACTTTGATGTTGGCATCATTATAAGATGTTGTAAGTCTACTATCCAAAATGTACTAGTTTTACTTTTGCCTTATTGCAACCTTAAAGTCCTCTACCAGTGTATTTGTATTTTTCATTGTAAATTATGTCTATAACTCTTGCAAGTCTATGATAGGATGACTCGTGTTCCCGTATTTGAATTAAATTGTCATTAACCCTTAAATACTTCTGTGAAATAATGTAAGTTGATAAGAATATATTAGAACTTTGGATAAATCTATATGATTGCTCATTTTCTAGATATGTTATCATTTGAGGTAGTGACAATTGAGGAGCACAATTAATGAGTGTGTGTTGGGAACTATGACGTTTGAGATTGACTAGATTGAAGAATCATATTTTCTAATTTTGATTTGAATTTTGTTTTTCATTGCTTTTGTTCAAAGAGTTCCTTGATGGTGAACAACAAACTAAGTTTAGGGTTGTGATAACTCCTTATCAGCATAGGCTTCGCCGCACTTTTTAGAGTTGTTTCTTTGTTTTTTATTTATAGTTTAGCTTAACCTTGGGTTATAAACTTAACGTTTATAGCCTTAAAGTTATGAAGGTTTTAATTTTTATTATTTCATCTTAACCAGACAATTATCCTAGTGTTAGCTATTTCTTGTGTTATGTTGTTTTAGGTGACCATGGAGAGTGCTGTAATGTGACAAAAGTTATGAAGTCGCAAATACATAACCAAGTGGTAAAAATGGCTAAAAAAAAGGTGAAGATTAACATAGCTAGGCGAGAAAGTTTATATAATTGCTTAACTTTCTATTTGGATTGTTTGGAAGGTCGCCTAAGCTAGGAAGATTTACTACCTCTCGGTTTGTTCGCCATTATGCCCCTATGTCTAGCTCCACTGGTAACTCGTAGGCAACCCACAGCTTGCCTAGGCGATGACGTCTTTAATGTGAAGATCGTGTTTGTTTTTAAGTCTCGCATAGGAAACAAATGCAAGAATTTGTGCCTTATTATTGATTATTTTGGGCATTGGAAGATTAATATTACTACATTTGGCGGACAAAGGAGTTTCATATTTCACCTTGGAAACAAGAAGGGGAAGATTCAATCATTCTTCTTTATGAGCAATTTACGATCTACCTTTGTTACTATGTCTTTGAATATAAGCTAATTCTTTATTGTTTAGGATTCATATGAACATCCAAGAATATATTTGGTTGCAAATTCTCAATTATGTATGTATGCAGTTAAAGTTTAACATGTTTATTCAATAATTCTTGTGTTTTACATTTTTCATTATTTGGCCCATTCCAAATCAAAACAGGAACTATTTCACTTTTGAAAAAACAAGTAGTAATTAATAACCGGAACTAGAATAGTTGTTCATGAGAACTACTTGCTATAGGGATATAGAAATGTATCACTTGTTCATGATAAATTAGAATTCCATAAAGCTTTGAAGAACAAGTAATCACATAAGCAATTGGTGGTTATTGTTATAGAAAAAAGGAATTAAACTCGACCTTTGTGCAGATGCTTTTATTTATCACTATTATTACTTGCACAAATCGATACATTTATCAAATTGTTATCAATGACTAAAGACTTGACAAAAAAATGGAAGTCTCTCACATTCTATTGAGTATGGATCATAGGTAGTATCAAGTGGGTTGTTTTCCCCAACTTATTGTTGTGGGGGCAGTTGAGGGTGCAAGAGGCAATAACTATCCATAATATAGTACAAGGACATTGTTGTAATCTAAACCTTATTATTACTATTTATGCACAACTTGTACTTGACAAACCCTAGTTCATTCATGTTATAAATAGGAAATACAATTGCTTTGTAGTCGGAGACATAAACATCATTGGTCAAACATCGTTCTCAAACGTCTTGAGTTCCTATTTGTGATTTATCTCTTTATTCTTTTAAGATCGTATTGTTGTTCTAACAATTGGTATCAGATGACGAGTAACTCTAGTACAAAATTTGAGATGGCAAAGTTCAACGAAACGGGTAACTTTGCATTATGGCAAATAATAGTTAATGATATGTTGGCACAACAAGATCTTCAAAAGGCGTTATATGAGGAGACTTGCATGCATGGCATAAGTTGATTGGATGAATATGAAGGATAAGGCTTCATGGATGATTTGTTTATGTGTATCAGATGAGGTGATGTATTATGTCCTAGATTTAACAACTCCAAATAAGGTGTGAGAGAAATTAGAAAGTTAATATCTATGCAAAATGCTCACGAACAAATTGTTTTCAAAACAACAACTGTATAGGTTGAAGATACAAGAAGGATCTGATTTGCATCATGTCAATACCTTCAATGTATTTGGTGAGGCTTAGGGTGACGGTCCATGACGAAGATAAGGCTATTATTCTGTGATGTGAATTACCAAGTTTGTTCGATCACCTAGTTATAACTCTAACATACGAGAAAGACACTATCAAGTTGGATGGTATTCTACAAACGTGGTTCAAATTGATGACTTTGGAAGTGAAGGAATTTTATTTTCATCTAGCAAGTGCACAGAACCGTGGATTTTTTAACCTTGTTGTTCTTATCACATGACGTCGCACAAGGAATGGTTTACCACATTTAGGTTCAACAATTTGGGTTTTGTTTATTTGGGTGATGATAAAGCACATGATTTCACTAGAATGAGACAAAATAAAATTTCCATGGATGAGGGTGACGTGCAAATGTTGAAGGATTTTAGATACATTCTAGAATTAAGAAAAATATGATCTTCTTGGGGTACTCTATAGGAAAATGGTTTCTCATATAAGTCTTATGGAGATAGGGACGTTCTGAAGTTTAGCGAAGGTGCATTGACAAGGACAAAAGCAACCCAAGCTGGAGGTAACATCTACAAACTATTGGGTTGTATATTATAAGAGATATGGCAACAGTGGAGTCTGATGATGATGCAATGAAATTGTGGCACATGCGTTTGGGTCATCTCATTGAGCGTGGGATGCAATAATTTCATACGAGACATTTGTTGATGAGTGTTCGCAAATTTAAGTTGCATTTCGGCAAGTATTATATAGTTATGAAATTGTGTCGTGTTCATTTTAAATTTAAGAAACACAAAACAGAAGGAATCCTAAACTATGTGCATTTTGATGTGTGGGGGCCTAACAAAGAAATCTCTATTAGTGGTTCCAATTATTTTGTGACTTTTAGAGATGATTTTTTACATAAAGTTTGGGTGAATTTTCTCAAACATAAATATGAATTTTTTACCAACTTCAAGATGTGAATAGCAGAGGTAGAAAATAATATGGGTAGAAAAATCAAGTATTTGTCGACAAGTAATGGGATAGAGTAGACAGACTCAGTTTTTCATAAATTTTGTGAGGAACACGGTATTAAGAGAAATTTTTCAATTCAAAAGGCACCATAGTAGAATGGTGTGGCATAAAGAATGAACATATCTCTAATTGAAAGGGTAATATGTTTACGGTTAAATGTTGGACTCTTTAAGGGTTTTTGTTCAAAGACTATTAACATGGCATGTTATCTTATCAACAAGTTACCATGAGCTTCATTGGAAGGGAAAGTTGTAGAGGAGGTATGGATAGAAAACTCCATTAATCTTGATAATTTAAGGATTTTTGGGTGTTCAACTTATGTACATAAACCCACTGAAGGTAGATCTAAACTTGCTCCAAAATCAAAAAAGTATGTTTTCTTTGTTTATACAAAAGGTGTGAAGGGGTTCAAGTTATGAGGTCCAGTTTTCAAAGAAGATGGTGATCATTAAAGATGTTGTGTTTGATGAGGAATTTTTGTTAAAACATGTTTATCTATATCAGATAGAGTATTTTCCACTAATACGCTGGTGTAGGTCGATATTGAGCTACTACTAGTAAACCATACTCGAGTGGTATATGAACCATAAGTCAAACCAAACTCTCATACCATTGAAATTTCATGTGGAGTACAATATTACTCCATTGTACGTGACCGATAATATCGCCAAATCAAGCCACAAAAAATATATGGGTTTAAAGACTTAACAAGTTATGCACTTATTACTAGTTTTGAAGATCCATCCACCTCTCAAGAGGTTATAGCTAGTTAGGAGAAACATAAGTGGATCAATGTTATGGTGGAGAAGATGGAGTCCTTAAAGATAAATTATACCTAGGAGATTGTTCAACTTCCTAAGGGAAAAAGCTCTATCAAATGCAAATAGGTGTATAAGAGAAAACCAATAATAACAAAAAAGGGAAATGTTCAAGGTTCGTCTTGTAGTAAACGGGTATTCACAACATAATGGGATTGGCTATGGTGAGATTTTATCTCTGATCGTTTGACATACTTCTATCAGGGATGTGTTAGCCTTAGTAGCTAATCAGAACATTCATTTATAACATATGGATCTGAAGACATAATTTTTATGTCATAATATAGATGAGCAAATTTAGAGCATCCAAAGGGTTTCAATCATACTAGACAGAGCATACAAGTTTGTACAATGAAGAGGTCTTTGAATGGTCTAAAGTAGTCTCCAAGATAGTGGTATAAGCGCTTTGTTTCATACATACAAAAGGTGTGAGTATGATTGTTGTGTTTATGTTAAGAGCCTTGACGATAGCTTTTTTATTTTCTTATTAATGTATGTTGATGATATGTTGATTGCTGCTAAGCATTTACATGATGTAAATGAACTAAAAATTATGTTGAGAAAAAGTTTGACTTTAAAGACTTGAGTCCTGCTAAGAAGATTCTTGGTATGAAAATTCATAGGGATAAGAGTGTAAGAAAATTAAGGCTCTCTCAAAAAAAAATGTTGAAAAGGTGTTAGACATATTTGATATGAGCAATTAAAATACAGTGAGTACTCCATTTGTGAATCGCATTAAGTTGTTGTTGGATCAATGTTCAACGACATATACAAAATCTAAGTATATATCAAAGGTTTTGTATGTTAGTGTTGTTGGTTGTTTAATGTATGCCTTGGATTACATTAGATCATATTTGACACAAGTTGTAAGTCAAGTCTGCAAGTTTTTGTCCAAATCAGGCAAGCATTATTGAGTCGTGTTTATCAACAAACAAGGTGATCCTTCAAATGTAGGATATGTCGATTATGATTATGCAAATGATATGGATGATAGAAAGTCAATAACAAGATATGTCCTTATCCTTGTAGGAGGATCTATTTGTTGGAATTCATTACTGCTGAACTGCAAAAATTTTAAAAAGGGATGCAATACAAATAAACTAATAAGAAGAAAATTAGAGGAAGATAAGTAAACTGATACCTTACTGTTGAACTCTTTCTCTCTCTCTCTCTCTCTCTACTCAATAATCCTCTAGTTTCATTTAGATTACAAAAGACAAGGAAATAATTATGAATTAATCATCATTATATTAATTTTTGTTCACATTATTTTATTTACAACGTCATTTTGTTGAGGTGTTCTAAGGGAGGAGAAATTATGCAAAATATCATTTTCTTCACCAAAGTTTTCAAAAAAATTGATTTTCAAAATCACCATCAAGCTAATTTTGAATAGTTATATAACAATATTTTTCATTTTGCACTTGTTTACAGAACATGGAAAATACTTTGTTGACTCATTCTTGTGAGTGAGAATTTCACCCATGTCCATCTATTATAGTCGTCTATAATGACCAGACCATAATTTTTACCACTAATTGAGAATTTTCTTGTTGGACCAAGCAAATTAATGTGTAAAAGGTTGATAGGTCTTGACGTTGAATTAATGTTATTTTAGAAAGAAAAAAAAGATGTTTTAGTTTGTTACCTTTTTTTGATATGTCACACAAAGAGCATTAATTTGAATTCTAGATTTTGCAATCCTCTACAAAATTAAATTTGTTTAATTTTGATATTAGTTTCAAGTTTACATGATCCAATCTTCTATGTTAGATCCATTGCTCTTCGTTAACTAACATAAGAAACTTTATCTCTTATTTTTCGAAATTAGAAACACGATTTTATAGACATTATTTTCCTTTAACTTGTGAAAAGTACAAACACGTTATTTTGATTGATGTCTTGACATATCTTTTGATTAAATCAACATCATAAATGTTTTCGCTTACTTCACTTATGTAGAATAGGTTATGTCTCAGACATTATAAATAATACAATGTCGATAGAGGAGAAAATAATGTTACCTATAGTTTCATAACCAATGATTTTACCTTTCTGGATTCTCCCAAATCCAACATATCCATCTTTTTCTAGTGTTATGTCTAGAAAAATATGTCTTTCTTTCGTCATGTGTGGTGAGCATCTACTATTCGTGTATCATGATTGGTGTTTTAACTCTACTGCTAAACAAATCTTCAACATAGATAATTTTCCCTTAGATGTCCAAATATTTTTAGGGCTTTTTTGATTAATTCAAGAAGGTCTTATATTAGTTCATTGTTTACATGACCATATTGTTTGATTTTTCTTCTCCTTATTGAAAAATAATCTATATTTATCATTTCTTCTAACTCCATAGATTATTGAAGATTGATTGTTTCTATCTATGTCATTTACAAGAAATTGTTGAAATCATCCTCATATTTTAACGAGTTATTTTATCAAAGAAACATAAGAAATTCAACATGTTCTTTAAGTTAATTTGATTATTTCAACAATAGTCACTACTAGAAAAATCTATTTTAGCTGCCGATTTTAGTGTCGGCCCCTGTCTCCGACACTAAGTAGCGTCGGTATCGCCGATGCTAAGGTAATAAATGGTGTCTTTCAATTTTGTTGACAATTAGCGTCGGCCGGACCGAAGCTAAGTAAAATAAATCAGATGCTAGTTTATTCATTTAATTTTTTTATTTTTCATTTTAATGTTTAGCGTCGGAGGGGCCGACGCAAATTTATTTTTAAATTTTTTTATATTATTTGTAAAATCAGATTGTGCCCTTAATTAGAAAATCCAGATTGAACCCTAGCCTTCTCCTAAATTTTGAACCCTTCTCTCACTATTTCTCATTGTTGAACCCTAAATTTCGAACCCTTTTCACCGATTCATTCCTCTAAATGCCGTGACTGACGCCGATCCTGTGACCGTCACCGTTCCCCTCTCGAACCCGTCGTCGTCGCGCTTTCATCTTTGTTTGATTCTCAATATAAGTTCGTTGTTATTTTGGAAGTATTTTTAATGGTATGTTTATATTATCAATGGTGTTCTTGTTATCTAGACAAATTGCATAATTTTTGGACATATTGCATGATTGAAAGTTTTAGTAGTACGAAGATCATGTCTAGAACACAACAAACATTACAAAGTACCCTAAGCAAAAGGAGGTTGATGATTTATGATCAGTGGAGGACGAAGAGCTTGGTCGGCTTCATTTTTCTGTTTATGGGCCTTGTACATCTCCTCTGTCTCAACAACAACTAACCTCTTGACCTATATCAATTACGAAGTATACCAATGTTAGTAACTTAGTATACATAGGTCATTTCAAGATGGACTTGATAGAGCTTGGGTTTAAACCTGTTGGGTCATTCCCCTAATAGTAGGTGTGTTCCATCGCATGACAGTTCAGTTGCATTTGCCCAGGCGTAGTGCTTCCAAAGTGCGCCTATGTTGCTTTCTGGTCCCCGGAATGCCCCTCACCAGAGTTATATAGAGATTGGGGCTCCAAGCAATTGGGGCACATGCCTTGTATGCCTTGAACACATTCATGTGTTCAACTTGAAGTCAGAACTGCGTTAAGAACAAATCAAGTTAGTATAATTTTTTTTATTTTCTAACTAGATAGCAATTGTACTTGTATGTATGTACAATAATAGATAAAGAAAAATTTAAATATAATTGAAGGCATTAGCAATCATTTAGAGATTAGGTCGTGCCCAGGATAAGAAAGTGAATCAAAATGAACAACTCCATTATATGGCTCGGTTGTCGCAAAATGAACCATTTTATTTCCCGCACACAGTCACACTAGTTTTTGGTTTATAGATCCGATTCAGGAACAAATGGGTTTTTATATGTAAACTGCTTTTGATTCATATTTTGACTATTAAACCGATTTTGATTCTGAAACTGGTTTAAAACCATTATTTTGTCTAAACTGTTTACACCAAATCCACTTATGGTTTCAAAACACATGCTGGCAAATTTTGGCAATACAATGACACCAAAACTCCTTCTGCTTAGGGTACTTTGTAATGTTTGTTGTGTTCTAGACATGATCTTCATACTACTAAAACTTTCAAATGCCTAAGTTAGAAGCTATGCTCAGATGTTTGTTGTCAATGGTGTTCTTATTATCTTGTTATCTGGACAGATTGCACTATCTAGACAAATTGCATAATTTCTGGACATATTGCTTGATTTCTCTTTAAATGCACTATCTAGACATATTGCATGATTTCTCTTTAATTGCTTATATTAACTTAAACATGATTTTTGGTTCATTTTTCTGTGTTTTTCTGCGTTTCTGGTTCATTTTTCTGCTTGGTTCTGTAAGTTGTTGCTCTCTAACTATCCCAAATGCATGGATGTAGGACCTGGTCCCGTGTACCCTGGTGACTTTCGATAAACAACAAATCGTAGTTTGGAGGGGGAAGGATTATAAGCACTTGGAAGGTATGAATGTTGTTAATTTTATTATACTTTTTTATTAATATGGATGTTTCTGAGTTCGTTTGTCGGTGTACATGCTGAATTTGGAAAACCTCGCCGAACTCTATAAAAGTGCAATCTAACTAAACTAAAATCTGATGTCCAATGCATGTTTGGAAAAATAGTGATTAAAGTTGCATAGGTGAAAATATCGATATAACTCCGGCTGGGCAGGGAGACCAGAATTTTACATACTATCCTAAACAAAAAAGCTTGAAGAAAGTGTAGTTCATTTGTTGATGGCTCATAATGAAGAAAATGAATAAATGAATCCAAAAAATGATAATTTACATTTCAAAGAATTTATGAAGAACTTTTGAATATATTGTAATGAATGACAAATGAACAAGTTAATTGAATAAAAAGCACTTTTGATTTACATATTCAATTGAAACTCAAAGATAGTCAAAAACACTTAACAAAAAGTGTAAAATTTAGAAACTCTCCTCAAAGTTGAAAGTGAAAACTATTTCTCAGCCATAACAAATCCAAGATCCAAAACTACCCTTCTATTCTCTCTAGATTATCCTCCATACAAAACTCGCTCCAAGAAACAAAGGTAAACCAAAATAGAACAAAACTTAGCAGCATTCCAATAATTTTACATGTTAAATTTTACATACTAAAAATTCAAATTGAAATTAATCAAATATCAATTTTGAATGTCTAGCTAAGGAGGGAAATCCAACAAAATTAACGAAAACCCATAATCACAACCTCCATTTTTCTATAGTTTAGAATATCTTAGAAGAATGTTCATAAAGTGAAATAGGTATAATGCATGGTTAACGAGATTCCATGAATAAGACCATTGTTTGGGATTCATTTAGAACACTTTTGAGGATTCAGACATTAATTAAAAAAGAAAAAGGGTACTTTAATCTAAAATCAAAATTACATTTTTGTGAAAGAGACTTAAAAAAAGGAACAAGAGCAACTTAAAACAAACCAAAGAAGAATAAGAAGAAGAAGAAGAAGAAGAAGAAAAAGTAGTTGCAGTTACATTTAAAGTGAGATAATACAGAAATAATGGAGAGTCTAAGAGGTAAAGAAGATTGAGAGAGAGAGAGAGAGAGAGAGAGAGAGACCACAAGAATAACAAAGCAAAGAGAAGTATTTGTGAGAAATGTGAATAAGAAGAAGAAGATGAAGAAGCAACAGAAGAAGGATGTGTGACAGTGGTTGAATGTTGTGAAGAAAGTCAATTTATTTATATGAATAAAATAAATTATGAAAATCATTACTTCACCTGTGTTTCCAGATTTTAAATAAATTAGGTTTAACTGTTTTGCAAAATCATACTTTCCTGTTATAATATTTGTAATTATAAATATACAAATTATGAAAATATATACTTCACCTGTGTTTCCAGATTTTATCATTTACTGAGATAAATTTTATGAGAATTTGGTGTTGAAGTTGAATCTACTTGAACTTAGAATATGAGTTAACTTTTTATTCAATTAATTTCATTCATAATATTTGTAAATATGTTTTGCATACATGACTGTTGACTATTTCATCATAAAAATTAGATAAAATTAATCACTAGTAGTATTAGATTCATTTCTTGTTATGCAATGCCATGATATAAATTGGAAATTATGTTATTGTTTGAATATTAATCTTTGTTCTGTTGGAATTTATTCTATATGACTCAGATATATTGCATAAAATTGTTAGGTTCATGAGTTTATTTATCTCTATAATTTTTCAACCTTATTTAGTGATTGACAAGTTAAGTTTTGGTCTTATAGTAAATGGATCGTACTTGGATGTACAATAGGGTACATGAAAATAGACGCGGATTTAAAGAGGAATATGTTACAGGTGTTAAAGATTTTGTGAAGAGGACTTTGAAACAACCGATTTGTATATCTGAGGGAGGGATAAGGTGTCCGTGTATAAAATACAAGTGTATGAAGATATCTGCAGCAACTACTGTTAGACTTCACTTGTACCGGGATGGATTTTAACCAGATTATTGGATTTGGACTGAACACGGAGAAGTGAAGCCAATGGTTGAAACAAGGGGTGGTTCGACTAGTAGTAGGATTGTGTATCACGACGACCAATTTAATGCAATGGATGAAATGATGTTTAATGCTTTTAGGCCTTATCTAGATGTCATTGATGTGAACACTAACATGGGAAATGAGACATTTGCTGAGGATGAGTTGCCTAACGAAGATGCCAAACGATTTTATGACAAGTTGATATCCACCAACAAGCCCATCTACGAGGGGGCTACCCAATCAATGTTATCAATATGTGTTCAACTTCTGGCAATTAGGTCTAATTGGCATGTTTCACAAAAGGTATAGATTTTGTTACAAAAATGCTTAAAAGTGTATGTCCAGTGCCAACATGTTTGCCCGATAACTATTACCAAGCAACATAATTGGATTCAAAGTTAGGGTTGAAGGTTGAGAAGATTGACTGTTGTAAGAAAGGATGTATGTTATATTACAAGGATGATAACAAGTTATCTGAGTGCAAAATTTGTCATTCTCCTAGGTTCATTCCACGTAGGACTGGTATGTGAAAATACAAAGATGTTCCAGCAAAAAGAATGTTTTATTTCCCTATCATTCCTAGATTACAAAGATTGTATGCATCAACAGAGTCTGCAGCTGAAATGAGATGGCATCACGAAAATAAAAAGAGTTCAAACGTCCTTCGCCATCCGTCTGATGGAAAAGTGTGGAAACATTTTGACGATGTATATCCTGACGTTGCTAGTGACCCCAGAAATGTAAGGTTGGGTCTATGTACAAATGGATTTACTCCTTATATTCAAGCGTATGCTTCTCCATACTCCTGTTGGCCAATTATACTCACTCCATACAATCTTCCCCCTGAAATGTGCATGACCAAACCATACTTATTTTTGACTTGTCTCATACATGGACATTCTAATCCCAAACAAAATATAGATGTCTACTTGCAACCATTGATTGATGATTTGCAACGATTGTTGTGCAACGGCATTTTGACCTATCATATATCCACAAAACAAAACTTCATCATGAAAACATGCTTGATGTGGACTATTAATGATTTTCCCGCATATGGTATGTTATCTGGATGGGGAACACAAGGTAAGTTGGCATGTTCTCATTGTATGGAAGACACAAAAGCTTTCACTTTGAAACATGGCGGTAAGAATTCTTGGTTTGATTGTCATCGTCAATTCTTGCAAGCTAATCACTCTTTTAGAAGAAGTAAAAGAAGTTTTACAAAAAATAGGGATGAGAAAGACGATCAACCTTACATTTACACAGGGCAAGAGATATCGGAGGTGGTGAGTAATATTCCAAAAGTGACTAAAATTGGTTGGAAAAAGAAATTGAACAGGTATGGAGTGGGTCATAATTGGAAAAAAATGAAGTATTTTTTGGGATCTTCCATATTGGAAGGATAACTTGTTAAGCCACAATCTCGATGTGATGCACATAGAGAAAAATGTCTTCGATAATATATTTAACACTGTTATGAATATTAAAGGTAAAACAAATGATAATGAAAACGAGAGAAAAGACTTGTCTTTATTATGCTTTTGCAGGGACTTGGAGATGCAAGTCTTATCTAACGAAAAGATGGGTAAACCAAAGGCAAATTACACTTTGACATCATCAGATGCCAAGTTGGTTTGTAAATGGCTTATGGAATTGAGAATGCCTTATGGCTATGCTTCAAACCTTGCTAGGTGTGCTGATGTTGAGAAGGGTACGATACATGGGATAAAGAGCCATGATTGTCATGTTTTCATGGAATGTTTACTCCGAATTGCATTTCATTCCTTTCCAGAGTTTGTTTGGAAACCATTAACTGAGCTAAGTCGATTCTTCAAGGATCTTTGTTGCAATACATTGAGGTTGGACGACTTAGTTAAGTTGAATGATAACATTGCAATTATCATATGCAAGTTAGAAAAGATTTTTCCACCAAGTTTCTTCAACTCAATCGAGCATCTTCCAATACATCTTGCCTATGAAGCAATGTTAGGTGGTCCAGTACATTACCGGTGGATGTATCCATTTGAAAGGTAACTTTTGTGGTTGATTTTATAACAGATTACTAGGTTTATTATAACTTACTTAATAGACATTTAATGATTAAATGTGCAGATGTATGGGAGTCTCAAAGCAGGCAGTGACAAACAAGGCTAGGGTTGAAGGCTCCATATGTGCCGACTATATACAACGCGAGACAACTTAACTTTTGTTCTCATTATTTCAAGTCATTCAATTTGTTGTCGGCCCCAAATTTAAGTAATAATCATCATTTAGAATGTGATGATCTCCAACCTTCACTATCTATCTTGCGGAAACGAGGTCGACCTAGTGGGAAGTCTGGAACACATTATCTAACAGATAACGAATGGAAATCTGCTCAAGTACATGTGTTGATTAATTGTGATGAAATTAAACGATATCTTGAGTAAGTGTTCATCATAATGCATGGAAAATTATATTGACGCAAACCATAATACGTATTTACTTATGAACTATGTGATTGTTGACAGCTTATTCTTGGAGAATCACTCAATCAATGAAGAAGACGCATCTAGACGTATACATGTAGAGTTTCCCATAGGGCTGAAAGCATATGTAAATAACGAGGCAAATGAAGTGACCAACAAAGACATAATAGCACTATCTCGTGGTCCTTCATCAATGGCAATATCTTGGAACATTTACTTTGTTAACGGGTACACGTTTCACACTAAGGCCTACAACATTAATAAAAAGACAATCGATAGTGGGGTGCATGTAAGGGGTCTTACTGAAGGAGGAGAAGATGATTACTATGGCATGATCAACTATATCATAGAACTAGATTACTTTGTTCTGAAGAACAAGGTTGCATTATTTTATTGTGAATGGTTTGACCCAACAAAAAATAGGGGTACAAAGATTCATCCACAATATCAAATTGTTGATATTAAGATGGATAAACGTTATCGTCTTTATGATCCTTTCATCCTAGTACAAAAAGCAAGGCAAGTGTATTATGTCCCATATCCAGAAATGTGTAGAGATAAGCGTGGATGGTGTGTGGTAAGCCTTTGAATATAATTATATGTTCATTAACGTTTGACACGGGTGAGGGAGAATTATATGTTCAATTCATTTTTCTAGCCTTTGAATATAATTATATGTTCAATTCATTTTTCTAGCATATATAGGGAGAATTATGTAATTTTTTTTAATAATAGTAGTTAGTACATATATAATTTTTGTTATTCTTAGGAAAAGGTATCGTGGGATCCTTGTCATAATGATATTGTGAAACGTTTGTTTGAACAAAAGGCCGCTAAAAGACTATCAGATATGCTTACAAAGGTGAGGAAAAAAGAGACTCGGCCTAGTTGGATAAGCGAGGAAGCTTGGACTGGTCTTCAAGCATATTGGGAAGGTACAACATTCAAGAACATCTCCAACCAAAATAAGACCAATCGAGCTTCAACAAGAGGCGGGGTTGTCCACACCTCAGGCCGCAAAGCTCATATTGATGTTGCGATTGAGCTCGTATGTATTAAATTTACATTTACTTAAAATTAATACAACTTAATGTTATGATATCTGATTTTGAGTTGTGATCCAATAATCTTAATTTTATTTGTAGAGCAATAACCTTCAAAGAGATTTACTTTCAAATGAGTTATTTTTGACAACCCACAAGAGGAAAAATGGTATTTGGGTTGATAGTCGCGCATAATCTACCTATGTATGTTTTTTATTTATGTAAATTCTTTATATTACAAATGAATAAAAAATAATATGATTTTATTTATATCAAGAGTCCTACAAGAGCAATTCCTATATTATACACTTGTTTGTTTAATTTATTTTGAAATTTGATCATATATTACGTTATTAATTTATTCCATTTATCAGGGAACATTTAAAAAAAAATTGGAGGAAGTACAAACACAACTTAGCGAAACAACTGAGGAAAGTGCTAAAGAGGTAGATGGAGGGACAATACTTAAGTTATGGACTAAATCTGCAGGGGGTCGCACTCGTGGTCGAGTTTATGGTACGGGAGACTTGTCCATTAACTTCCGACAGGGGTGTGTATCGCTTACACAACATTCCCAGAATCCTTCTAATTCTATGACTGAGACGTCTTTAGAAGCGGAGAGGGCAGCTAGAATTAGAGCTGAACAAATTGCTCAGGATACAGTGCCCCAAGCTCAAGTGGCTACCAAGGTTGCAGAAGAGGCTAGGGAGCGTTCAAAGAAGTTAGAGAATGATTTTGATGCATTAAAGCAATTTTTTGGAGATAAAATTGACGCTTTGCATCGTCAATCAACTGGTGGATCATCTACTGCGAGTCATCTTCCTTCACATCCTCATTACGATCATAATTTGGACGACGTGTCGTTGGACGAACCTTAATGTCATAGTTATCCTTACTTTTTGTAGTAATTGGTTGACAATTATGTATTAAGTAACGTTGCTAAAGTTGTTATTCGATACTATTTATTATTTTGTAGTTTCAGAACACATGATATTTTGTTATGTTATTTAATACTCAATTGTGTTTGTTATGTTATCAATGCAATTACTTTTAATGTTTATTAGCAATCAATTATATTATTAAGAAAATAAAATTAAGCAGGGGCTAAATAATTAAAAATAAAAAATAAATAAATTTGATCATAGCGTCGACCAGTCCTACGCTACATTATAAATACAGTTTACTTCTATTTTGACGTTAACGTCGGTCAGTCCTACGCTACATTATAAATACAGTTGACTTTTATTTTGACTTTAGCGTTCGCCAGCTGACGCTATATATTTTGTTGACTATTTGTTGGTTGACTTTAGCGTCGACCGTCCGACGCAACTATTTGTCCCCAACTGACGTGGCAATTGACATTTTAGCGTCGGATGTTTCAATTTCATTGGTAGCGTTGGTGTAGCGTCGGCTTAGCCGATGCTAATATAGCGTCGGATGGTCTTTAGTCGACGCTAATAATTAACTTCGACCGTTTTAGCTTGGACCCGACACCGACGCTAAATCACCATTAACGTCGGCTTTTAGCCGACGCTAAATCATGTTTAGTGAGTTATTCCTGGCACAATCTTAGATTTCCTTAATTCTTACGTACTACATAGCATTACTAATATCTAAATATTGAGGAGTTCTAAGTCTTGAGAGAAATTCATTATTTCTTCACTATGGTTGGTTTTGAACAATATTTAAATGAATTATCATTTAATATAGTTTGAAAAAAATATATCAAATTAAGTAAGTATTGTTTTGGTATTTTTATTGCACATGTATATTTTGAAAATAAAAATAAAATATGACTAAAAGTTTTAATAATCAAATCAAACACTGAATTTTTTTCTTTTACAAAAAGTGTCGCACAAACAAGTTGATCAAACTCTTATTAATCTATTCAGTTTGGATAAAATATTACATAATTAACATATAAAAATTGAACAATTAATTTTATAACAGATACTAATTATTTTAAATTCTACATTTTATTTTGTATTTTATTCAAATTAATAAGTTTGTGTTTGGTCTAACAATTAAGTTTTTTGTTTCATTTTATTAATATCACTAAATAAAAAACATAGTTACAAGATTTTGAATAACTTAAATACTTTAGCTTATTATATTTATGATTTAATATTGAATAGTTTTAATTTTTTTTAATTGTATTAAAATAATATAATATTTTATAATTTATTGATTTATTTAATTTCATTGTAAATTACAAATTCGAATACAAATATTAAGAAATTGTTATCCACGTAAATACATAAATTCTCGAAAAATACATGCATAGATATATATTGATCAATAGTATATTTGGTTTTACGGAACTATTTCCCAACCCAAGACAGGGTTTGTTGCGAATTTGTAAAATTACAAATCATAGAGTTTAACCAATATTTCCAAACACATACCAAAGTTGTTATTTACGCAAATTCAAATGCTTGAAGCAGATGTTAGTACTATTTCTAGAAGCTACTCACTGTGGTATAAATAAAGTCACTAAATAATTTAAAATTTTTTCCTTAGAGAACCTACAAATATATCTAGACTAGGAATATGTTTTATTTTTTTCTTTCACTTTAACGTAATTTTTAAACGATAAACATATTTTAATTTTTTGTTTGGATTATGTTAAAATTATGTTTTTTATTTGCATGATTTTATTTTTATTTTTTTATTATAAATTACAATTACAAATATGACTTTGAAAAGTAAATACTTTTTTAATAAATACATATTTAAAAATATATTTGATTATATAATATAAATAAATTTTATTTTATAAAATGATGTTGGTAAAAAAAATATTCAACCACAAATTAAGTCAAAATAATCTCATTTTTAAATAAAAGTAGAAAATGAGTATGGATAATTTAAACGGATATTATGTTAGTTATTTTGAGTAAAAGGAAAATAAAGAAATTGAAGAACTCATTTCCCAACTACTCTCGTAGATGCGTCAAGACCAAATGGCGTTGAAATCGTGTGCACAAATTCGTTGATAAGTATCTGTCTTGTTTTCCAACCTTTGCATTGCCTTTCTTTTCTTTTTTATTTATACACAAACTTCTTCACGCCCCAAACGTGTTAACCATTAACCCTCCTTCATTCTTCTAGTTACTCTTTCTCTCTCCAACTTCTTCAACTTCCCAATCTCAAACAAACTTCTCTCTCTAAATGTTTCGCACATTTTAGAGAGAGAAATAACAATTCTCTATCCAAAATATTTTCGATGAGAACGTCGTCGTTTGCTAAGTGTACCACTAGCGAATTAGACTTACCGGAAAATTTCGAAGCATCATCGCCGACAGCGACCGGAAGACATGCTTACGGCGCAATGTTACCGGTTTTCCTCAACGATCTCCGTAGCAACCACCACAGAGAGCTCGTTGAGATAACCTTAGAGCTCGAAAACGACGCAGTCATTCTCCGCAACATTGCGGCGGCATCTTCTGCTCCGAACGCATCTCCGTCATCAAGTCACAACGCTGGAGATGAAGAAGTCGTCCCAAGTGTTGGCGTTGGTATTATGAGGAGTCTGTCAATTACGTCGAAGATTCGAAAGACGTTCCCGTGGCTGAGGTCGATGTCTTTGCGATCATCGACTTCATCGTCGGAGAGTGTCGCCGCCGCGGTGGAGGATCCGATAACCGCGGCGAGAAATGCACGGAGAATGAGAGCGGAACTTGAACGGACGAGATCGAATGCCGAAAGAGGTTTGAAAGGTTTGAGATTCATTAGTAAGTCTGGTGAAGCAAGTGATGAGTTATGGAGAAAAGTTGAAGAGAGGTTTGAATTTCTTGCTAAAGATGGTTTGCTCCATAGAGAAGACTTCGGTGAATGCATTGGTAAGTTATCTTTTTTGGATGCTAAGAAAATAGTTGAACAATAAATGATGGAATATTTCTGGTACATGAAAATTTCACTTCATACTTACTTTAATTTCACTAAGACTGCAAGTAATTGCTATTTACGTATAAGAAACAAGAATAATTAACGTTTTATTTCCGTCTTTTATGATACTAATTAAGTAAAAAAATTACTAACAGAGTTCTCTAAACACTCCAAGGACATTTTGCTAAAGAAAAAAAATAGAAAATATTGGAATAGATTTAATATATTGATGTAATAAAATAAAAAAATATAGAAAAAGTAAAATATTAAATGAATATATGTGTATTATTATTGAATTAAGTATTCATTAAATTAAGTTACATATTATTTTTTATAAAAAGTACTGTACA
>JBBPBT010000215.1:774724-791172 GCA_037974875.1 Cicer bijugum
ATATATGAACAATTTTGTAAGTCTCTTAGTCTAATTGTTTTAGACAATAATTTTGTTGTTGTTTAATATGACTTAATATTTAAATATTTATTATGGAAGCTATTAAAGTAATTTTGAACTTACATGTGCATCGTTGATATCTATATATTTGGAGATAAATTTTATTGATAATATGAGTTGGCTAAATTATATTCTTGACATTCACACTTACATATCACACTTACATTTCATGTGTTTATTTTGAGTAATTTCTAATGAGCAAATAAGTAAATGTTTTATCTTTTATTTATTTATTTGATATTATAGTTATTTAAATAAAATATATAGATACGACTTATTGAATTTTATTTGTTGAAGAAAATTTTATGTTCCTATTTATTTATATACAAAAGGTCGTTTTTGATACACCCATATAGTAATGAAAAGATAAATTAAGTTAGTAGAATCTGTATATAAAATTATATTTAGACTTCAAAATTTTGAAAAATATACCTATTTATTATTAATTCAAAAGGATTACAACAAGCGGAACACTCCAATATATTTGTTTGATATGGACGGGTACATAAGTGTTAATATTTATTTAGTTATTCTATTGAATATTTAAAAACATTTTTTTAAAACTAATCCTTTAATTTATAAAATTGCAAATTGATGCCTATATCATCAAATATCCTTATTATATGTACTAATTACTATAAAAAATTAAGCAGAACACACTTGATGCAAGTGTAAGAGGGTTCATCTAAAGAAAAAGAATTTTAGAAAAGTTGTGTCATACATCCACGCGATTGCTTTCATGATCTCTGAATTTTCTCATCCTCATATTCCAACCATCAAACTCATCGATCATATATTAACACTTAGACGGTGGAAAAGAGAAAGTGAACAAACAGTGTAATGAACATTGGTTTTGTATTGAATCTATTTTCTTAGAGAAAATTATGGTTTGTATTGAATCTTTAATCTCGATTCTTCGTGGTGTTATTTCTTTAATACATGGATACAAATTTCAGAGGAATTTATTAGGGAGGCAGCAGGGATAGTATTAGATATTAGGGAGGCAGCAGGGATAGTAGCTAATTCAATTAGACTAGTTATATCGGTTACATCTTTTTTTTCTTTTGAAATTTTTTATATATAAATAACTTGTATTGAATCATTATTATTCTTAATAAGAAAAGAGGTAATTTAGTAATCTAGCATGTGTTTATCATAATAGTAACATGGTATCAGATGACATAATTCATTAAATCCTTTTCATCATCATTCCTTCCTATTCCTTCATCTTTTCCATTCTTCACCATCTTCTTCTATGGCTGAAGAACCAAGACCCACACATTCTCCAAACAAACTCGATTTTCTTCCTCAAAATCCAACTCTTAACCCTCGAAACCCTTATTACCTTCATTCCGACGAAAACCCCGGCTCCGTTCTCATCGACCATAACTGGAGCAAATGTATGAAATAGACATTATCATCTAAGAACAAGTTTTCTTTCACTAATGGTTTTGTTCCTCATGGATTACACGAACCCTAGCTCCTCACGTCGCACCATAATGGCTACGTACAAACACAATGAATACATCACCTGCTTCTTAAAGGGGCTCAATGATAACTACAACAGTGCCATAACTCAAATACTACTCATGGACCCATTACCCTCCTTAAGCAAGGCTTACACTTGTGGTTCCACAAGATCCTTCCTCAAATCCCAACCAACTAGACTCAATTGCCTTTACAATCAGTTCTAGTAATCCTTCACACTCGAAATCTTCCTTTACTCATGGAAAGGGGGGAGGTCGTGGTCAATCACAACATACTATGGTTTGCACTCACTACAAAAAGAATAATCATACGACCGATACTTGTTACTTCAAGCATAGGTTCCCTCTAGGTTACAAATCTTCTCCACAACAAACTTCAAAGATTTCTCATGTTAAGAAATCTCACCTTACCAACAATCTTAATGTTGATTTTTCACCTCTTACATGTGAAGATTATCAACAATTAGTTTCACTACTTAAAGCTTCTAAGGTAACTTCCTCAAATTCTAATTCAACCACTAGGAGAATAATCGTCTAGTTCCTGTCACTCAAATAGTTTCAAGTATCTCCAAATCAGGTACATATAACTCTTCTCCCAATATTTGGATTTTAGGTTATGGTGCTTATGACTATGTTTGCCCTAATATTCATTGCTTTAGCACTATTTAATCTATTAAACATGTTTCTATTTTGTTTCCTAATGACATGAATTTGTTTGCATATTTTTTTGAAACCATTTTCTTTACACCAACATTGTTATTAACTAATGTTTTGTTCATTCCTCAATTTAGATTTAGCTTAATTTCTATTTTTAAATTGACTAAAAATCTCAATTGTTAGTTGGTTTTCTCACATGATTTTTGTGCGATTAAGGATATGGTTACCAAGAATATGATTGGGAATATGGAGCTTTATAATAATCTCTACATCCTTAATCACATCCGTTCTAGACATTCTTTTCCTAATAGATTTGATACTATTTCATATCCTAGATTGCTAATAGTGTAAATATTATTTCCTGTACTTTTTTTTTTATCTTTGGCACTTTCAATTAGGACACTCATTTTTTACTGTTTCCAGCACCATGTCTAAACAATTTTCTTACATTTCTATTAATAAAGATTTGGTTTGCAACTATTGTCATTTAGCTAAACAATGTAAATTGCATTTTTCTTCCAGTAATACTAAGTCTTTACATTTTACATGTCTTTGATCTTGGAAACATGGATATATGGGGCCTTGTTAATCAAATTTCTTTGGAAGGCTTTTCATATTTTCTTTCAACTGTAGAAGATTTAACACGACACACATGGGTTTTTCTTATGAAGACCATATCTGAAACAATAACTTATATTAAGGATTTTATTTCTTATTTTTCTAATCAATTTTCATGTACCATCAAAACTATTAGAAGTGATAATAGTTTAGAATTTCTCATGCCTGAATTTTATTCTTCATTAGGTATTATTCATCATTCTTCATGTGTTGAAACTATTGAACAAAACTCTATTGTAGAACACGAACATTGACATATATCTTAAATGCATTGTGTGCTCTTTTATTCCATGCTCATTTGCCTAAATGTTTTGGTATCATGCTCTAAAATATGTTGTTTACATCATTAATTGGATTTACACCCTTGTCTTGAATCTTAAAACTCCTTACAAAATGTTATACATTATTCCTCAAACTTTTACTGAATTAAAGGTTTTTGGTTGTTTGGCATATGATGCCACTTTAACTAATGCTCACACCAAATTAGACCCTCGTGCACGACAATGCATTTTCTTGGATCTTAAGATTGGCACAAAAGGTTATATTTTATTTGGTTTACATGTATGTGCTACTTTTATCTCTAGAAATGTTATCTTTGAAGAATATGTTTTTCCTTATCCTCAAAATACTATTTATGCCACTGTTTTAGATCATGACACTAACATTGATGATTTCGTTATTTTTCATAATTTTGTTGTGATGAATCCTCTACCCCATAATTCCAATTATGCTACTGCTCTGCGTCCTGATGATTGTCATGTTGTTCCCTCTTCTGATGATTCTCCTTGCATAAATGATTCTATTGTCCATCATCCAATCTCGACAGTGTTTCTTTAAGAATATGTGATAGGCATCGTCACCCCATGCATACTTAAATGATTTTCACTGTAATGTTGTGTTGCATCTCGATAATCTACCTCCATTACATTCCTTATCTACTGTATTATCTTATCATAAATTTTCTTCATCTCACTTTAGGTACGTCAATGCTATCATTGTTAGTCACGAGTCATCTCATTATAAATATGCTACTAAACATGATGTTTGGATTAAAGCTATGGGGTTGAAATAAATGCTTTAAATAATAACTACACTTGGGTTATAATTGAGTTACCGCAACGCAAAAAGCTCATTGGTTGCAAATGGGTATATAAAATCAAACACAAATCTGACTGTAACATTGAAAGGTATAATGCTAGATTAGTTGTCAAAAGTTTTAATCAAATTGAAGGTATCGATCATTTTGATACTTATTCTCCAATTGGCAAACTAATCATTGTAGGACTACTAATTGCCTTAGCTTCTTCTAATAATTGATTTTTACATCAATTAGATGTGCATAATATTTTCTTACATGAGGACTTGGATGAGGAGGTTTATATGAACCTACCCCGAGTATGTCCACTACTCATCCAAACTATATATAAGGAATGTTATATTATTGTAAAAATAAGATATTATATTATTATAAAAATAAGATATTAAACAAACTTAATGAATCAAAATCTATGTTTTATAATGCAATCACAATTATTTTCTTAAACATGGTCATATACAAATAAGCAAATAGTTGTATATTAAAAATTTATGTTATTTATTATTGTAATATGGATATTTTTGTCAACTTTAAATTTAAATCGACTATACATATATAATTTTAATTTGTTCAAATCAATCATAAACGTAGTAGTCTAATGGGTGAAGAATATGTTAATAATCGTGATAACTACCTTTGAATTTGAGAACACCGCACCAACATGAGAAAATAAATGATGTCATACTAAGATAACGAACAATACAATGTGGTACTATAACGTTAAAATTGTAGATAAAACATAAAAGAAAACATCATTTATATAAAAATATATTTAAATAAAATGAAAAAAAATGACATGAAAGAGTAATTTCTAGCAAAATGATTACTCTAAACACCCTTCGATAGATAAATATTGAGGAGGCTAGATTTTTTTATAGAGGCGTCTATTGGATGGACTAAGAGATTGTTCATATTTGTTTTTTTTTTTTTACCAACATTATAGAAGTTGAAAACAACCTCTAAAGTGTGAACTTGATTAAAAATAGAAAAGATGGATAATGGTATGTTATTATAATTTTATATAAATTTTATCTTTTATCTTTTATCTATTTATTTTCTAAGATTCAAATATTAATTTTAATTAAGTATATCAATTAATTTTTTAACACTTGTTAGACCTTTTGCTAGTTGTGTTTAAAATTTTTATTTTTTTAAGCTTAAATAAACACAATCTTTTAAAGGTCTAAGGCCTTTATTCACTAGTTTGGCCGTAGCTTTGAAAGATCTAGATAAAATTTTTAGTTTGTATTGGTAGTAATTATGAAAAATGTATCAAATTGCTCGGGTAATAGTATTATTAAGTCAATTTGTCTCCGTAGGTATTTAGTTCGATTCAAATTCTCAACAAAGTTATAAATATTTAGATTAGTAAACAATTTTGATTTAAAAACAACAGAAAAATGTGATGTGATAAAATTTATTTATTTGTAGCGACTGAATTTCACGTGAATACGTCAAATTAAGAAGATAGATTAAGAGCAATTATTGACTTAAATTTTTTTTTTCATGATAATAACCCTCAAATTTTTAGGTGATTATTTGTTCTTCAAAGCTTTAACACTACAAGAATAATATTAATTTGTGGCCAATTTCAAAAAATTTTTGTGGTTGGAAAAATTCTCATAAATTATTGACCAAAAAATTCCTCACAAATAGAAAATATTTTTTTGGCTGAATGTAACTTTGGCTGCAGAAAAAAACGGTTATAAAAATGTTGGAGGGAAAACTAATTTGAATTTGTGACCGTCTACATCCTCACAAAAGATATAACTTACTGGAAATTTCTGTAGAAATTTATAGCTGTTATAGTTTAGTGACGACAAAGATCGCCACAATACATTGTCATTTTTAACCGTCCATACTGCCACAAACGTCTAATAGATCCGTTGCACTTTTTAACTATTAGGACTACTACAAATACTTTATTTTCTCATTATATATAACATTCTACCATTCTTCCTTTCATTTCCTACTTTTAACTTATCTCTATAAATTTTCTCTCTACCTTTTCTCTACAAATATTTTTCTTCAATTTCTATTTTAGAATAATTGTAACATTTCTCACATTAAATTGATTTTTTACTTATCTCTTGAGTTTTGGTAAGTCATTACACTTTGTTTTAGTTTTTTATGTCAATTATTTATATGAATTTATTTATTTAATGAATATTACTAGACTAAATTTATTTTATAAATATTATTTAGTTTAATTTTTATTTTGACAATAGTGCTATCTTATTGATTGTGTAGAGTTGTTATTTGTTGATAAGCTTCAAATCAAACACTACCCTGCATTAAATAGGGACTCATTTTACTATAAAATTAATTAAATATATTTAATAATTTATTTATGATTTATGATATTGTTTTTAAATGTTCCCTTAATTGACATATAAATTATGTCATAAATTACTATTTAGTAATTTGTAGCATGTTGTTATTAATAACATAATAATACTTTTGAAAAATAAAATATTTTATATATAAAACATCAATTTAATTAATTATGATGTTTAATTTATTTAATTTTTAATATATATATATATAGATATATATATATATATATATATATATATATATATATATATAAAGCATAGTTGAATGTATGATAGGAAATTTTCTGAAAAGGAATGATCTTAAACAATATTTTGCTATCAAGGTAAAATAGTTTCTCAATTTTGCAAGAGTTCCAAAAATTTCGAAGATGAAGGAGGGATGAGATGTCTATGGTTTTTATATCAATGTAAATGTCAATGAAGATGAAACAAAATTGCATTTATATGAAGATGAATTCATTCCTAACTACTAGGTTTTGACTAATCATGAAGAAGAGTCTTCGGCGGCGCCTAGTACTAGTATATGTGTGGTGAATAATGTAGGTCCTTCAAATAGTAGTGGCATGTTAGCTGTACATTATTATAATTATTATTACTTTGAGGTGATGAATGATATGATTTCAGTTGTTGTTGGGGTTGATTTTTCATTCATTGAAGATCAATATGACGACATCAATAAACTTCCAAATGAAAAAGCTCACAGATTTTATGGTCTTTTGAAAGTGACAAATAAACCATTGTTCGAAGAATCTTCAAACTAAAAGTTATCAATGTGGATGAAGATCAATATGACGGCATCAATAGTTTACAACACTTGAAGAAAGAACACTAATTTCCTCCATATACACAATACTTTGAATGGCTTTATAACAATCACTTTGACTAAAATCAATAGTGTATGACAATTGAGTATAATGATAACAATCTAATATAATTTAAAGTACAATAGAAAATATTTCTCAATGATATGACAATGTAAAATCTGTACTTGAAATATGAAACTAAGACTTTGAATAAATCAAAATAATTTAGAAAGTTTGTTCAAAGTTGTTCTTAGATTGATTAAAAGATTTGGAAAAACGTGATTCATTAAATCTAAAGCTATGAAGTATTTATACTCCTTAGACATCACTTCAGATCAGTGACAATCGTTTCTAGAGGTTTTATGAAAAAATGCAATGATCCAAGTTGAATCTGAACTTAAAAATTGCATTGTTTCGTAGTTGTATTCGACTATAGTAGGAGTGTAGTCAAATACACCTGTTGTAACATTCTGTTTTATTCAAATTTTACAACTTGTATTTGAATACACATTCTTGTAGTCGAATACAGACGAGTGAATTTTATGACTGACTTAGTTTTGTATTCAGCTACACCATGTTGTAGTCGAATACAAATTTGCAGGTTTAGCTGGTGACTTAACATTTGTATTTGGCTACACTATCTCGTAGTCGAATACAAAGTCCAGTTTTAGCTACTAACTTAGCAATTGTATTCGGATACATCATCTCGTAGTCGAATACATATATTCAATTTTAACTACTGACTTGAGTTTGTATTCGGCTACAACATGTTGTAGTCGAATACAACATTGAATTTTGTCAAAAACATGATTTTCAAACATTGTTCATGCATTTTGACACTTTAAAAATTCTTTTGATGCATATGCTAAAATGAAATATTCTCATTAAAATTCTTTAGTCGAATACAAAGTTGTTCTTAGATTGATGAAAAGATTTGGAAAAGAGTGATTCATTAAATTTAAAGTTATGAAGTATTTATACTCCTTAGACATCACTTCAGATCAATGACAATCATTTCTAGAGGTTTTATGAACAAATGCAATGATCCAAGTTGATTCTGAACTTAAAAATTGCATTGTTTCGCAGTTGTATTTAACTATATTAGGAGTGTAGTCGAATACACCTTTTGTAACATTCAGTTTTATTCAAATTTTACAACTTGTATTCAAATACGCTCTCTTGTAGTCGAATACATATGAATGAATTTTGTCACTGACTTGGTTTTGTATTCGGCTACACCATGTTGTAGTCGAACACAAATTTGCAGTTTTAGCTGGTGACCTAACATTTGTATTTGGCTACACCATCTTGTAGTCGAATACAAAAGTCCAGTTTTAGCTACTAACTTAGCAATTGTATTCGGATACATCATCTCATAGTCGAATACAGATATTCAGTTTTAACTACTGACTTGTGTTTGTATTCGGTTAGAACATGTTGTAGTTAGATACAACATTTAATTTTGTCAAAAACTTGATTTTCAAATATTGTTCATGCATTTTGACACTTTAAAATTTGTTTTGATGCATATGCTAAAATGGAATGTTCTCATAAAAATTCTTTATTCGAATACAAAGTTGTTCTTAGATTGATGAAAATATTTGGAAAAGAGTGATTCGTTAAATCTAAAGCTATGAAGTATTTATACTCCTTAGACATCACTTCATAACAGTGACAATCGTTTTTAGAGGTTTTATGAACAAATGCAATGATCTATGTTGAATCTGAACTTAAAAATTGCATTGTTCCACAATTATAATCGACTATAGTAAGAGTGTAGTCGAATATACCTTTTGTAACATTTAGTTTTATTCAAATTTTACAACTTGTATTCGAATACACATTCTTGTAGTCGAATACAGATGAGTAAATTTTGTCACTGACTTGGTTTTGCATTCGGCTACACCATGTTGTAGTCGATTACAAATTTGTAGTTTTAGCTAGTGACTTAACGTTTGTATTTAGCTACACGATCTCGTAGTCGAATACAAAAGTTCAGTTTTAGCTACTAACATAGTAATTGTATTCGGATACAACATCTCGTAGTCGAATACAAATATTCAGTTTTAACTACTGACTTGAGTTTGTATTCGACTACAACATGCTACAACATGTTGTAGTCGAATACAACATTGAATTTTGTGAAAAACTTGATTTTCAAACATTGTTCATGTATTTAGACACTTTAAAAATTCTTTTGATGCATATGCTAAAATGGAATATTCTCATGTGCATTTGAAATATAAGGATATTAGATTGTATCATGTAAGTTTGCCCATCACCATGCGGTGTGAAACATGATCATCATCAGATGTCGTTTCTTCAGCGTCGTCGTCATCTTTGGCAGTTGTAGATGTTTGGCCATGATTGCCTTTATAGACATAAGCATGAAGTTGTTCATTCCACACTATCTTCATACTTGGAAGCACGTTCAAATCGAGCAAATTGTCTTTGGATGATTTATACATAACTTCTCCTGAAAAATCCATTTTAAAATGATCCAATATTCTAGTGATCTATTTTGCATAAGAAAAACCAATAACATCCTTGGAAGCAAATAGCATATAACAAACAAAGTTAGATCGACTGAGATCAGATCATTTTATCATGAAGAACATGATCTGAAGTACAAATTCAAATATTTGACAGTAATTTCCAGCCTTAGGAACCAAAATGTACCTTAGAAAATTATGCAATATCATGTTGTCAATAGTCAGATTTATGTACCGTTGCCTAGCAAATTCGGAATCGGCATGTGCTTGTTTGTGTTCCATAGTGTTTTTGTCAAACCGACACAAAGAAATATATGCATCATATTTGGTAATGTTTTCCCATTCACACAAATTGTCAGGCCTAATTTTATGACCCTCAAATGGTAGCTCTAGTATTTCTCCAATAATTTGAGTTTCTAACTCCATGAGTTTTCCTTTTACCTAAGAAACCAACTTAGACCTTTCCTTCTTAAGATTGTAGTAAAATACCCTAACTAAATCAGGATAGATTGGGTCGTTATAACCAATGAAAGCTTATAAATGTTGGACCTTAAATAACTCAGGAAACTTAAAAATGGAGAAAGAATAAAGAGTACCATATTGTAGTAGTTTCGGAATCGACCGATTTCTTATGGTGAATGAAGCAATCAGGATACGTTTGCCACATTATCATTTATAGCCCTCCTTTTTGAAGGACCCACTGTAGCATGCTTTTCTTTGGAACCTCTTTTCCGAGCATCCATGGTGAAAGTGAAGATTTTTGGATTTGGGGAAAAAAAGGGGAGTTTGGGTTTGGGAAATTTGAGTTTGAAGTGTCACTTGTTAGTTTGGAGTGATCTTATATGCAATGTATGATGGTATAGTGATTGGGTAACTATTGCATGTAAGATGGGATAAGATTTTGGAAGAAATTGAAGTGAAGAAAATTTTTATTCAACTATGGAAACTGTGAAAAATGACCTAAAACATGAAAATGTTTATATATAGGAAAATCGTATATTTGTATTCGACTATGCATTGGTTGTATTTGAATACAAACAATGTGTATTCAGCTACGATATGAAATTTTTTGTTTTTAAGCCGAATTTTCACTAACAAGACAACATGTAGAGCGCATATTCATGTTTAGAAAGCATATAAACATCAAAGAATCAATTTTTTTCAACATATCAAGTGAAGATTTTAGATTTTGAAGAGAAGTGACTTACAAAGTATAGATACCTTGCAATACAGATCATTTTCATTTAAAATGTCAAGTTCTCTTTGTATCTTATAGACTGAGTCTTTAGGAAATGGCTTTGTGAAGATATTTGCCAGTTGATTATGTGTATTCACAAATGTTACTTCAACATTGCCCTTGAGCACATGATCTTGCAGAAAGTGATGACGTATATCATTGTGTTTAGTCTGAGAATGCATGATTGGATTCTTTGAGATATTGATAGCAATGGCACTGTCACATCTTAGTGGGATACATTCGAGATCAAGTCCATAGTTATATAATTGCTGCTTGAGCCATTTAATCTGTGCACAACAGCTGTTTGCTGTTATGTATTATGCTTCAGCAGTCCTTAGGGCCACACAAGCTTTCTTTTTACAAGACCATGATACTAATGCATTACCTCAGATGTGGTAAATTCAACTTGTGCTTTTTTTGATCCGTTTTACATCTTACATAGTCAGAATCAGAATAACCAACTAGACTGCATATACTACCTTTTAGGTATCATAAGCCCACATTGGTTGTTCATTTCAAATATTTCATTATTCGCTTCATTGCTACAAAATGTGATTCCTTAGGATATGCCTGAAATCTTGCATATAAACAAACATTAAACGTAATATATGGCCCGACTGGCCGTTATTAATATAAATAATTTATTTTCTTTTTTTTTATATTATTTTTTAGGGGTAAAATAAATAAT
Source organism: Cicer bijugum (assembly GCA_037974875.1). NCBI lineage: Eukaryota > Viridiplantae > Streptophyta > Magnoliopsida > Fabales > Fabaceae > Cicer > Cicer bijugum. The sequence continues at coordinate 786,199 of JBBPBT010000215.1, forward strand.
ATTTATACAATTAATTATTGGGTAACCGTTTTAACAGACGACGTAGGGTAATATTATTTTCTTGATTCGTAATCGACTCCCGAATCCTTTTTTTGTTCAAGAATTTTATTTTAGGTTTTATCTAATTTTCCCTTTTAAAAAAATAAAATTGGTGGCGACTTCTTTTTTCGCGGACAAACCGGATGCGACAATAATATATAAATTTTCATGTTTAATTAAGTTATATTTCTAATATAGTTTTTTTTTAATTTAAATGAATAACAGAGAAAATGTACTTTGAAAATACAATTAATGCTACAATTTTGACTTCTTTTGATCACTGGTTTTCCAAACGTTTGTCATCTATATTGGCCTACGTGCATAACAAGGGGAAGTAGAAATAATCAAGATGAATTGGTGAAAATATTTGGAGTTCTTTGTGGAAGAAATGGAACACATGCTTACAAACAGAAAAGAGAAAAAACTAAGATTAATAGAGTATTTGAGAGGGGTACTAATACTCACAAGGGAGGTTACATGTTTGCTTTTGAATCTCTCCAGGAAACATGTAACCTCCCTTGTGAGTATTAGTACCCCTCTCAAATACTCTATTAATCTTAGTTTTTTCTCTTTTCTGTTTGTAAGCATGTGTTCCATTTCTTCCACAAATTAATTGTTAAATTTCATCAATTAAACTTGACAATTAATATTTAAAAAAAAAACAACAACTTGGACAAGAGGTCACTCAAACTAATATGAAGATTAGTGGTAGCAAGTACAAAAATCGTTTGTTGGGTGCTAATAATTTATCATCAATATATGTAAATGGCCCATTAGGATATATTCAAACTGAATCTTCTTCTTATGTTAGTATAGATCGATCTCATCTATCGTCCACATTTGTTGACAAGATTAAACAATTATATGAACAATGGATGACTGAACATAGAAAAAATACAATAGGTGATACAAGTAGTAGTTGAAAAATTAAATGTTATTGGCAACGAAAGTTTCAACAGCGACATCAGCACTTTTCATCTCAACAATTTCCTCCTCCTTATCACCAGCAACTCCCTCCCTAGTGACAACAACAATATCCACAGTCTCAGTAGCAAATAACCATCGATGTTCCAACAGTAGTAACAAAACTCTCAATACTCCTAACAACAGCAACAACCTCCAAACTTTCAGCAGAAACAACAACAGCCTCTAAACTTTGTCTTTCAACAACACCAATTTTTTAATAATTATCAATATGTGTTGTCTTTTTCACAACAGTTTCCTCAAACTTTACCATATCAAATTTCATACTCACCAACTATGCCAATAATTAGCTTGATTAGACTAGATTTAAATAAACTTCAATTAGTGGCTCCATCGACTAGTGGTGATGAACTTGAATATGCAATGCAATTTCAAACTATATTGTCCTTGGTACCACTAATGAATACTTATGGGGGACTTTTATCGTCAGATGATATTCCATCAAATAATAATAGAGGGGGTGAAGCTATATATTAGAGAAATTATTATGATGATTGATGTATTCGAATAATTTTTTCTTTGTATGAATACTTTGAATATTATTATTTAATTGTGATGCATTTTATTTTTCATTTGGATGATATAACTTGCTTAGTTTGGAATGTTTTACTTTGTATAGTAATAATAATTTAATTAATATTAAAATAATTTTTTTTTCATACATATATTTTTAAATTTATATTCATATTAAATTTTAAATATATATTAGATTTTTTTAATATTAATTTTTTATTTATTAAAATTATTATTTTTAATAAAGTTACCCATTTGTGGTGTCCAGAAGGACCACAAATGGGATTTTTTTGTTAGACTAAAAATTTTGTAGGGGCTTAATCAACAACAAACTGTGTTTTTTTCAAAACTAAATGATTCCTTTATGGCGGCAGCCTTTGCTGTTAGGAATACTAACAAAAAATTTGTGATGGTTTAAACTTCACAAATGAAAAACAAAAAACTAGATATGAAGTCGTTTTGACCACCACAAAATATTGTAATCGGCCACAAAATTAAACATTTGTGGTATTTTTCCGTATTTGTGGAACTTTTGACGGAAACAATAAAATTTTCTTTTAGTATAACGATTACTAAATTATTATGAAAACATGATAAATTTCTATATTCTTATAGAAATCGTAAAGAGGTCCACTTATACTGCTTATTTTTCAATAGTAAAGTAATCCTAATTTTAATTCGAAATTGGACAAAGAACAAAAAAAGCATAGCATATGATAATATATAATTCAAAGTCAAATATATTCAAGAAAGTTCATCTACGTCGTAATCAAAACAAACATAGCTCATGGTCAAATATATAATAGCAAAGAAAGATTTTAAATTACATATAAAGAGAAATGGTTGAATCATCCACTTCTTGTTACATGAGAAATCTTCAACTCTTTTGTCTTCCAAATAAAGAAATTTTGATCTTCCATTGCCATAAAAGTCATAAACAACTGTAATGCCGACAGTCTCAAGATGTTGAATTTACTTAAACTTAACTAAAACACAAATAAATAAAACAATGACACTAGAAAATACTAAAAAATCTATCTTGATAAAGAGTTATCATATATGTTGTATTCCTGGATATTTAGGGAGCAGTGTTTTTATACATCTACGTTATTTGTGCTATTAAAAGACTTTCATTTAACACACAAAACTTTGGTGTTATTTGCTTCAAATCTAGACCATGAAATGCAATACTGTTAAAAAAATTAACTTTGATTTGGTTTTTACACAACTGGTGAGTTTTTCAATGTCCAAAATAATTTTAGAAAATTATACTTAATAAATACTAAATTCTAAATTTTAAAAACATATCAAATTCAAACTTCACACAAGACATCTAAATTTCTATAGACAACTTTGCTTACTATTACATCACTTTAACGACTACCACTTCTATCAGTGGCTAAGGTAGAAGTCAACGATTGCTAGAATCTTAATCATCGATGATCATAAACAATAATAATAGTGGTGGACAGTAGTTAAAATGATAAATGGAGGTTGACGTCGACAACTAGTGATAGTGACGTGTTAATCATAAAAGGAAGAAAAAAATTATAAAATTTATTTTTGTCTTTGAAATTCAAATAAAAACTGTTTTAGAATTATGTAAAAATAAAAACTCAACTGAACAATTTTTATTTGCAAATTTAACTTTAAAAAAAACAACTTAGAACGTTTACTAAATTTTGATTTGGACTCCCTAATTTTAGCACATTAAATTTTTTACCTCAAGTGGCCACTCAAGAAAATTCTCCCATGGGTGACAATTACAAACCTCAACAACTCAAGAAAATTAAAGGGGCGAATACATAATTCAAGTAGTTTGAATTAAATATTAAGAATTTCAAATTCAGATGAAAGAGAAAAATACTAACATAATTACTAAATATTAAATCTGGCTGTTGAAAAAGAAGAAACAACATTGTTAAAAACTAGAGGTGCAATAATAAAGGAGTATATGACAAAGCAATTATATAATATTTTAACAACTAAAATAACTTTGTACTTTATTTAAGGATACGATACATTAAAAGCTATAACTAATTAGCATTGACTTGGATTTTCATTCCACCAGGGCAGTGACCAGGAATCCCACAAATGAAGTAGTTGGGTCCCTTATCAAGGGTAATTCTATCAGCTCCAGAGACATAAAATCTAGATCCTCCTACAGCCACACATGAATTGTACCCAGATTCGTTCACTCTCACCACATTGTGTATCACAGGGTTGTAATTGAATACTGCACGTAGAAAACAATTAAAGCATGTCTTAAAAAAATAGATCAATGTGTGAAAAATATATCCAAATAATAATAACTTATTATTCATTTTTTTTAATTTTATTTTTATTATTTAACTAAAATGATTTGTGACCTTTTATAATTTACTTATTATAATTTAAATGTAAACAATATTTAAAATAATTTATTTATCAATAATTTATATGATTTAAAATTTAATTTTTTTAATATTTAAAACAAATCTTAAATGGCAGTTAAACATAAACACAAATTAAGAAATTGCATGTTAACTAATAAACAAAAACGATCTATTGAAAACCATTATAAATAAAAAGAAATCAAATTAACAAAAACTCAATGAGTCTAAAGAAGCAAAATTAAAGTTTATAAGAAATACTAACCGAGTATGTCACCCTCCTTAAAAGTCTTTCCTGAAGGCCAGTTTTCAATATCAAAGGTCCAACCACGTTCATCCCCAACAGTGTATGTGTCTGCATCAATCATCTTACAATTAAACACAAACATACTAAATAGTACCATTACTATAATATTTGCACCATTGTTTCTTCTCTCTGCCATCTTATGTATATAATATTTAGTTCTGGTTAATAGACTTTGAGTGGTCGCAAGTGAGCTAAGAGATTGTTTTATAGCTTATAGTGTGTGTCAAATTAGTAAAATTATTTCATTTTTTCATTAGTTATGCAATTAATACTTGTATATGACTTAATTAATGAAAATATACTAGTATTTATCTTTAATTATAATATTGTAGTGAGAATTTTATTTATCAAGTTTTTATAATATTGTATTTGAAATTTTTACTGTATTAATTATTTTTTATTTAAATATTTATATTTTTTTACAATCAACCATAAATACTATAAAAAAATATTAATTAATTATTTTTAAAAAATAATTTTGTAAAAATAATGTTAATTCTTAATAAATTTCATATTATTATTTATTTTTTTAATTTTCATAATTTAGAACATAAAATATTATATTCAAATAATATTTTAAATATGCTCAAAACTTTGACAACCTTTCTTATTGATTGGCCAAATAAACTTATAAGGGCCTTATTTGTCTACCAAAATTTACAAGCATTTAATGAGTCATTATTGTTTTTGGTAATTGAGCCACGATCTTAAATATAGCTTTTTTATAAGACAAATTTCAAATAGTGATAATTAAAATTA
>JBBPBT010000215.1:791351-819343 GCA_037974875.1 Cicer bijugum
AATTACATTATATGAAATTTAAAAATTACATTAATATAAGGGACATATTAATGGACAAGTTGACATTAATAAAATTGAACGATTACATAAAAAAAAAATTAAAAATAACTATTATATAAATAACAAAATGTTTACTATCTCTATTCCTAAATATAGAACTTCAATCAAACCATATAAATTTATAAAAGAAAAAAAAGATGATAGCATTAAATTTGTTAAAAATTGATTTTATTTTTATATATTTATTTTTGAAAAGAAAAAATTATTAAATATTTATATTATAGTATTTATTATTGATTACATAAAAAGATATAAATTAATTAGATAAAAGTTAATAAATAATAATTAATACAATTATTTTTTTAAAAAATCTTATAAAAAATGGGACCACCTTAGCCCTTGTGCAGACCTGACCTTGATTTGGTGAATTTTTCTTCCATACTATATTAAACACAATAAAAAGTACCACGCATAAAAAGATGAAGGACGTTGACTACTTTAAATTTCTGGCCCACAGACCTCACACACACATATAAATAGAGAAGAGAAATCAAATTATAATCAAAGAATTATATTAATTTAATAAACCTGTGTAATGTACAAAAATTTAATTAGACACGTCTATTATACAAAAGTTTACCTAAAAGAGTACCCATATATACTGAACTCATAGATACCTTAGAATTTACCTTAAAAAAATACCACACATATCTATTAGATCTGTGTCTCTACAAAAAATTTATTGCTAACAAATTTATGTAAAATTATTTTATCAGCAATATTGCTAACAAAACTATGGGGATATGTGTAAGTCATAATATAAATATTTCATCAACAAAATTAACTATAAATTATGTGTTTGAATTCAATCTTAAGAATGTAGCCGCGTTAAAAAAATTGTGAGCTTTGTGTCCATTATAATCATGTTCAATTTGAATGAGTAGTCTCTATGATTACATAAAATATATCCGATTTCACAAACAAAACATGAAAGTTAAAATAAAGTTATAGGGATGCATACAAAAATATTTTGTATGCCAAATTTTTTATTTGGCATCATATCATAAAGTTAAAAGTTGCATCATAACCAAAAGTTATAGGAATTTTGGTTTTAATCTTTCCAAACTTTATTTGATTTTTTTGTTTGTAATTTTTTTTCGTTATTTTTTTTTCTTTCGTCCAAAATTGGTTCTTCATATCATCAATAATTCAGAGACTAAAATAAAATATTATATATAGATAGACTTAATTACAGTTTTAATCCTTCTATTTTAATTGAATTATGAAAATAGTTCTCCATTTTATTTCTCATCGGTTTTAGCTCCCAAACAAAATTTTGTTCTAAAACTCGATGAAGTATCACTTTTTTGCACGTATTTAAATTACATCATACCTCAAGATCTCGTGGTGCAACAAGTGTACATGAAATCTATTATCATAAATACTATGATGTGACTTAAAAAAAATGACATTTCATCAAAAATTTTAGGCTTAATTGCAGTTGTGGTCCCTTTATTTCAGCTGAATCGTGAAATTAGTCCCTTCATTTTGTTTCTCCCTAGTTTTGGTCCCCCAAACAGAATTTTGGTCCAAAACTTGATGAAATTTCATTTTTTTAAAGCCGTACTACACCATTTATGATTATAGATTTCATGTACAATTGTTGCAAATGAGATTTTGAGACATGATGTAACTTAAATAAATGCAAAAAAAATGAAATTTCATCAAGTTTTGGATCAAAATTTTGTTTGAGAGACCAAAACTGGGGAGAAATAAAATGTGGGGGACTACTTTCGTGATTCAGCTATAATAAGATCAAAATTGTAATTAAGCCAAAAATTTATCAAAATTCTGTTTAAGGGACCAAAATTTGAGAAAAATAAAACTGAGGGAATACTTTCGTGATTCAGTTAAAATAAGGAGACTAAAACTGCAATTGAATCGTATATATATTGCAGTGACTCATTTTAATAAAAAATAATTTTATAAGGACTAAAACAAAAGAGTAAAGACCAAAAACAAAACAAAAAATATTTGCATAGACCAAAATCAAATAAAAAAATTTATAAGAACTAAACAAAAAACACACATAATTAAAAGAACCGATCATATATTTAAACATTTTTTATTATATGTGAAATTTGATGCAAGAAATAGTGAAACTAAATGGTCCTTGACTCTTTTTAAATCAAAATAACTTCTAAAACCAGCTCCTATAATTGAAATAAAAAACACACATACAATTCAAATTCTTATACCTACTCCTTAGTCTATTAAGTTCACAATAAATAAAAGAATCAAGGTCAAAAAAGTAATTAGTAATTGATAAGGTCTAACTCATTGACAAAAAAATAATTATTTAATAAATGTTGATATTGTTAAGTTGAATATCATGTATCGAATTCAAATCAAGATTTGGCAATTATGTACAAATTTATTTACTATTTTCTCTATAGAGAAAAAAATAAAGTAATTAGTAGTTAAAAGATATAACAAAATACCCCAAATTGTACAAGTAAATATGCTATTTGACAATTTTATTAATACATTGTTCAACAATCGTTTTGCCCAAAGTTTAATATACAACGATAAATGTCTCAAGTAGGGTTTGGGTTTAGAGACACTTCTTCTTAGGGATTGGGTGAGGCGAGGGGGACCCCAAACTTTTCATATTTTTTATAAATATAAATACATTTCAATAGTTAAAATATTAAATTAAATATATAATGTAGGCTAAATTACATTCGTGGTCCCTTATCTTAATTTCAGGTAACGTTTTAGTCTTTTAACTTTTTTTTTCCCGAGTTGGTCCTCTATTTTACTTTTAAGTGACAATTTCATGTTTTATGTTTTAAAATGTCAACAATGTTATCCTTTTTTATACAAAAATTCAAAAAAATCATCAAATTTTTCAAACAAAACCTATAAAATTCATTATCGTCTTCAATAAAATACAAATTTAATCAAATTCATAACTTAAATCTTAAAATAAACTCATACTTTCATTCTTTATTTGATGTTGTTGGCGATCAAATTTGAGTTTATTTGAATATTTAAGTTATGGATTTGATAAAATTTGTATTATATTGAAGATGATTATTAATTTTATGAGCTTTGGTTGAAAAATTTGATGATTTTTTTGAATTTTTGTATAAAAAAGGATAACATTGTTGAAATTTTAAAACATAAAATATCAAATTATCACTTAAAATTAAAATAAAGAACCAACTCGGGAAAAAAAAAATTAAAGGACTAAAACGTTACCTAAAATTAAGTTAAGGGACCACGAATATAATTTAACCTATAATTTATATATATAATTTGTTTTGTTTATAAAGTCTAGTTCAACTGAAAAACACCAAAATTGTTGAATTCTACATCTTATTTAAAATTCAAATATAAAACCTCACAATTGAGTGAATTATCTATATTATTTACATCTTTCTATGAGATAAAAAAAATGTTACACATGTTATAACAAATTTGCATGCTTGCTAATTCTTCATCTCCTCAGCCATGTGATCGAATCCATGTAACCTCAGTTTTTTTATTTTCTTTGCCCAAAATGTGTTGGCCAAAGGTAAAAATAAGCAAAAGGAAACACTGCACCAACAAACTGTATCTATGATATGTAAAACAATTTATATTATAAATGATGTCAATTGATCCTAACTCTCAATTAAATCAACCAAGTTCGACCACTGGTTCAGTTATAATTAAGGGACATCAAATAAATTTTAAGCAAGACGAAATAAGTTGTAGAAAAACTAACCCAACCACTAATTAATATTTATTTATAAAAAAATATACACCAACGGATCTACAAAAAGGACAGGTCCACACTATCTAATGCTGTCAGCTCCTGATGCGAGTGGCTAACACAATTACAACAAATTTGACTTGATGGCGAAGAAAAGCAGAAGTTGATTTTTGGAATATTTTCATGGCATTGAATATCTCAATTTAAACCCAGCTCTTCCTTGAGGTACTTAATTGCCTCTGATACACCATCCTGCAATTTGAAGGATCATGTATGTATCAAAATGTATAGTTATACAACCCTTATGGTTAGAGTTTTCAGATTTAAATCAGAGGCAAACTTCAGAAAAATAAGCTAATATATCTATTGTTAGAAAAAGAAACCAAGAATATATAGAACAGAAAAAGCAGAGCTACATAAACATTTCATCATTCATAAAGTAATTTAACTCTAAATAGAAATCATATATACATAAAAAGTAAAACATAGTGTATAAATAAAACAGTTCAATGACTCAATGAGTATACATTGATAGTAAAAGAAATTGCACAAAATAGTTAAAGATAATTTTGACGAAAACTGTAGTTGATTGAATTTTGAAAACAAGAACAAAAATTTCCTAAAATACACACTTAAAAAGGAACAGAGAGAGCTTTTGTTATAACTATTTTTAAAATAACAAAAAATTTAATAGTTATTACCTCAAGATATATTCTTTCAGCAATTTCTGCAGCCCTTGTTTTGATTCTTGATGATAATGCATCATGTATTGCAAGTGATAGTACATGTGCAGCTTCCTGGATACTTGTGTCATCATTTTTATCAGGAAGCAAGTGGTTTCTACTGAGCGGTTCAGGTGAAACGCCGAGCCAATGCATTCTTTCCGCCCAATAAAACTGATCTAGCACAAAAGGGCACACTACCTGCAAGTTTGCAAAGCCATGTTAAGCGTATGTAGTTTAACAACCATTTGCAGGGAAACAGCTGAAAAAACAATTGAACAATTTACAGTTGTGTGGGAAATACTCGTATGCAAAGTTGTCAAACTCGAGAGTTTAAGTAAACCAATTGTTTTAGGTGAACTCACTCGTAAACTTGTACAAGCAAGTTTGTTAACCTGATGAGTTTAAGTTGTAAGATAAAGTTTTACCTCGTAAGTTCTAACGATTCCACACTTTTTAGGTACAAATTTTCAGTCAACTCATGGGTAGAATCGAATTTGAGTAAACATACAACAAACAGCGAGTTTACTCGCTTCAAAATCACTAAACTTGGGTGGAATCAGGCCAGTTTACACGTTACTCGCAAGTCCTCTTTTTTAGGCCTAACCAGTTCAGCCCATTGTAAGGCTTCTTCCACACGTTTTGGAGAAATGAAACAATTGAATCTGAGAAAACCAAAAAAATTCGGAAATTCATCTCCAAAATTGAAACCTAACCTACCAACGATCACCCTGAAATTACGGCAGCAGTGTCACGTAAACGGTGTTATCTTGTGGCTTGTACAACGACCTCTTCTTTTCTGTGTCGAAAAAATAGGGCATGAACAGAGGTTTTTATTGATCACATTCTTTGATTTCTTTCCTTTACTTCTTTGATTTAAAAAACTCTTTGGTTTCTTTAATTTCACATTTTGTTCTGCCTCTTCTTTCTTCACATTCTTTGATCTATATAGTTTAAGATGTTTACGAAATATTTCAATTCCCATTGCGTTAATTTAATATTTGAGGATTTTGAGAAGAAATTGACTATTCATCAAGTTATTATAACGAGTGATTTACTCCAAATCAATGCTAATTATTATGGTCAGAAAGGTCACTTACAGGAGGGATTTGATTAGGCTTAGTATGACAAGATTTGTCATTGCATATTTGACTCTTGATTGTCTCAATGAACACAAACCGTCATTGATATATATGTTTTGTTCAGAAGAGTAAAAATATCATAGGTTTGTAAGTACAGAAGATAAAACAAAAATTGAAAAGATGACTATAAATTGTTGATTTTGGAAGAATATAGTAGTTGTATGTCTCAGGACTGTTGCGTCTCTTATGGACGTGCTTTGATTGATGGACACTAAGACTTTGTTTAGGAGTTTAGAGGGAAAGGGAAGGGAGGACTTTGGAGGGAGGAGAAAATAGAGAAATATAGAGAAATCTTTTATATTTTATAAGAGAGTGTTTGTAGATAATCCTTAGAGAATGTTTATGATTAATATATTTTTAATTTATAGAGTATTATAACATGAAAATAATATGAAAAATTTGTCCAAGTCCTCCAAAATCCTCCTCTACTACAATTTTTAAGTTCCCCCAAAATAAAAAGATTTTGTATTATAAATAAAAACAAACCCCTCAAAACCCTCTATTTCCAAAAGTATTTATTCATTCCATTTCTTTCTTGTTTTTTAGTTTTTGAATAGTCCAACACATTTAATTCATATTTCCACCCAATATCATTCCTATTTCCAGAGGCATTTTTCCTCCCTCTACCTTTGAAAGATGTAGTAGCAGATGTACTTGTGTTACTTCCAGACCCACCAATCTCATTCTCAACCATAAAATACTATTTTAGGCAGCAACAATTAATAAGAATGAATGAATGCAATAGCAAATATAAACATAATGCAGAAAATAAAGCACCCTAATATTACAGTATAGCAACTTATGAACTCGAGTAAAATTTTCAAGCATGTAACTAGCAATCTAGCATTACAGTATCACACCCTCAATCAATTAACAACTAAATTTATGACATCCATCAATTAGGAAACAAAATAAGAAATTTAATCCCTCGTGACTAGGATCAGCTTTGTGAGAATTAAACAAGTGTACTCTAAATGAGCAAATTAACTGAAAGCCACATGAATTTCCATAGAAGTACCTAAGTAATTGAGGATCAAAAATTATCCATGAAAGACCGATTAACTATAAGCCACATGACAACCTAAAAATGCATCAAATGAAGGGTCACTTATGATGAGTGAATGTGACAGCATATTCCTTATCCTTTAAAAATAAAACATGTCATTTCCCTTTTCAGTATATCTTTGGATCCTTTTGGCCATAGCTAGATGCTTCTAGAATCAATGGGTTGGCAAAGTTTTGTACACGGTTATTTGTTTTAGCTGCTGATGATTAGGTAATTATGGAGTAAATCTTGTGGTCAACTTATCTACTATCTATATATTGCCTTTGGGCCAGTGAAATAAGCAGAGTTGGAAATCAAAACAATTCTTCTTTCTCCAACTCTAGGTTTGTCAACATTTTTTTAACTTCATCGAGCTTTTTTCCAAATTAGAAGCTCATGGGTTAGAAATTAGGTGTTATCGGCTCTAATCCCTAATATCTATAAAAAACTATTTCAATTGGTATCAGACTCCAACGTCCACCTGATTATGTCAACCCCATCACCACATTTAATTTCTGATTTGGAAAAGATGATAAACAATTGCCATACTGATATGCAAACTCGTTTCGAGGAGATGGTCGTACATATTAGAACTGGAATGGAGAATATACCTAACCTGGTACGCACCCAATGTCATCAGAGCAAGAACAATTACTCCAATGGTCGGCACAATGGCCAACACCCACCAGAGACCCCTTGCAACACGTACGCTACTTGGATTTCCAAAGTGGAATTTCCTCATTTTGATAGAAAAAGTGTTTGTGACTAGCTCTACAAGAGTGATCAGTTCTTTCTACTTGACAGCATCCCTGCTACATCCATGGTGCGTTTAGCTTCCATCCACCTCGATGGATTAGCCCTGCAATGGCACCTAAACTACATGCGACAAAAATTTGACAAATATCCCCCGTAAACTCGCTCATTCCACCCGAGTTTCGCGATTTTTCAGCGAGTTAGCTTGCGTAAACTCGTTGTCTCCTGCACGTTTACTTCGATTCTAACAAGTTGACTTGAAACTCGTACCTAAAAACGTAGAATCATCTGAATTTACCAATTAAAACCTGATTTTAACAACATATATCACTAGGACATCCAAGCCATAGTTTTACTACAGCATATATAATATATGTTGGGGTAACTTTTTGCATGCATATATGGTCTATAATACTCATGCTTCCACAACTTTAACTCATCAAAAAGTTGTTTCAACCAAATAAATTCACATGTAGTGAGAGGCATATCTTGATACTCAGTCTCACATTGGATCTAACAACAACATTTTGCTTCTTGCTTTTCAAATAAATAAAATTCCCTCCAACATGAACACAATAACCAGGGATTGAACATCGATCGCTAGGACATCCAAGTCAATCTAGATACATATATGCAACTACATTAGTATGCCCTTTGTTCTCATAAAATTAACCCTCTTCTCGGGAACCCCTTTATATATCTCAATATTTGATCCATTGTGTCACAATGACTATAACAAGTAGAGTTGACTCACAACACTAACAATAAAAATAAATTATTTGTCTGGTCTAGTCATAGTAAGGTAGTTCAACTTTCCAACTGACATTGGATATCTACACAGGTCAAAATATGACTCCCCTCTATCTGGCATAAGCTTAATACTTGGATCCATAGTTGTGTAAATGGAATTGCAATGTAACATTTGGGTGTCCTCCAAAATGTCAAGTGCGTACCTCCTCTTACAAGTAACAACAACTCTCTTTGACCAGGCTACTTCAATTCCAACAAAATATTTTAGTTGGCCAAGTCTTTCCTCTATTTTAACCCTCGGCCTTATCTATTTATAACAATAGGATTACAATCTAAGATCCCATAATTATAGGGATAAGAATAATAACCTATATCTACCTAATTAATTTACAATCAGAAAGGTATGCACATAACAGAAATAAAGGAAAGTAAATCAGAGGGAAATATCTCAACACTTATTATTCAAGCTTAGTACCTATAAAATTTTATTCATTTTAGTTCTTACCTTCTACAAAAATTAGGCGCTTTTAGTCCTAAAGAGGGACTAAAAGCATGCAATTCTTTTACAGGTGAAGACTAAAAATGAATAAATATAGGAACTAAATTTGAATTGCGTGATTTATAGATAGAAATTAAAAACATATTTAACCCAAATGAAAAATTCATAGCCTTCAGAGAATACTCATGTAACCATAAATAAAACCGAATTACGAGAATCCTCTTCTATAGCCAGCAGTATGTCTCCAATCCATGGCTAATAATTCAACATATTGTGATCCTTCAATATATACTATCCAAGTATCAGACATCTTTTAGTAAAAAGTATGTCTTCTGCTCTGTTTTATTCAATGTATTATGAGTGTAAAAATCCTACAACTGAGTATCCAGCATCTATAAAAGGCCATATGGTATCAAGGATTTCATTTATTACTAACCTGTGGTGTGCCTGCCTGTAATGCAGCAGCAGTAGTTCCACTATTAGAGATGATCATCCCACACAAAAACATCTATTAGCAAGCACCTCTCTTGAATACTTCAATTCAATTTACTGATAATATCAGAACAACCAGCAGATCAAAATACAAATTATCTTACCTGCCTCCATGGTGAATCACAGCAGCACATTTTGGGAAAATCCAACCATATGGAATTGAACTGTATATTTTACAATAGATAAAACCATCATTTTTCGGTTGATAAAAACTCAGTAGCTAATTAGCATAACTTCAACAGTTGGTGCCACTAAACTATACCATAAATCCAAATTAGTTTGAAACTCAAATTACAAGATCCATGAGAGCTGAATTTTATTTGTGAAAATCACAATTATTTATAAAAGGAATTGCCTTATTAGGCCAAGCTTTAACTTTGTAATTTGTATAACTAGCTAGCAAAAACTCACCCAAAAAAACAAAACAATCGGCCATTATAAAGAGGGACACAATCTTCACTCCAATTATTCTGGTCAAATGTTGTTTCAGCAGCAATTGTGTGAATCACCAACTCTAAAGGTTCATATCCACCTGTAAAGAGAACAAATCTATAATTTGTGGTTCTCAGGACTTCCTGAAGAACACAAATAAATGAATGAGGGTCTTTTAGAAAACCCATGCTGCAAGTAAAAATGTGAAGCGTCAGGTTTAAAATATATAGAATTACAATGATAAACACAACTATGCTGTGTTACAATGTTTAACACAAAATTCAAGCAAGCTGTACCTTCCAATAGCACTCAACCCAATAAAAATTGGTGTAGCCTTTACAAAATTTTGCAACTCTAAATGACGGGGACATAGGTTATCTTTAGCATATCGATGTTCTAATGAATCATATACTGATGTTTCTCTGCATTGCATACATGTAAACTGCCATTCGGTAGGAAGGTACCAAAAACCACAAACCCGCACTCTTGATGGCCAATAAGCTGTAAGTTCACTCAAATTAATTAGGTGATATTCACAATTCAAATACAACTAAAATACCTAAATCCCTAAAATTTAGGGATTGATATATACGAGACTTGCTAGCGAAAGTGACAATCAATCTCTATACGAGGTTGGACATAATATGTATAGTAACAACTTGACTATTACAAATAGTTTCATAGAGCCTATGTTGCATAACATATATATTCTTGAAGTAATCAGTTTACAAGTAGAAAAAATCCGTGACTCAATACTCCACATCCAAACTAGATCTCACAATGACATTTTGCATCTTGCTTTTCCATAAATAAGATTTTCTTCAATTAGATGACAATCTCTAGAAGCCAATCTTCTATATACACGATATTTGATCTGTCCAACATCTATATAAGCAACAATATCTATACAACCTTTATTTTCATCCCTTACTAGAGTGAACCACTAATATATCTTAAAATATGAATAAATACATCCCAACATGGAGAGTTAAGAAATTGACTCAAGGTTGACAACAAAGTATTATATCAAGCCTGGTCATCCTGAAGTAATTTAGCTTTCTCAATAGTCTTTAATATCTTTTTGAGTATGAATAACTCCCCTAGTCCAATTAGCAAAGCTTAACATTAGGATCTATTGAAGATGATAGAACACTGCAAAATAAGAGGAATGAGACCCAAAGAATGGGGCCCACTCAACCAAGTCACACACTTCACACACATTCAGTTTCTAGCATGATTGATGGAGGGAATAAAAGCTATTGATGGATGGAATAAAAGCTAGTAATAATGTCTCTTATCTTACTGATATTTCATTAAAGAAGGGAAGTGGGAAAGACATGCAGTTTCAAGAAGGATGAATGAAAGGAATAAAAACTAATTAATAATGTTAATTATTTAATGTTATAAGAATGAGAGAATAGGAAGAGCGAAGGATATTCAGAAAATATTCTAAGAAACCATTAGGGGAATTCTTTCTCTGGTTAGGAGCAATTCTGCTCTGGTTTAGGAGTTCTTAGAACTCTGGTTTAGTTCTTTTTCTGCATTTTTATATTTCCCGCATTGTAAGAGCATCACAGCCAATAAAATTCTGGGTTCTATCATTGGTCCGACCTGCCGGATAGAGATAGAAGCTAGCGAAAACCGAATGCCACCGAAAATGTCTGACAAGGTTGAGGCTTTGGAGATAAGAATGGCTGAGATGGAAGGTTCAATGCGTCAAACCTTGGATGAATTTCGTCATACCATTTTGACAGAGTTTGCAAAACTGTTGAATCGGCCTACTGCTGGGACGTCGCAGATAATCGACACCGATGAGTCAATTACGGAATACAAGATGGCAGTGAAGAAGGTGGAGCTGCCGTTATTTGATGGTGACGATCCAGTGGGGTGGATCACGCGAGCAGAGACATATTTTGAGGTACAGGGAATATCTGAAAAAGTGAAGGTTCGTTTGGCGAAAGTTAGCATGGAGGGAGCAACCATTCATTGGTTTAATCTTCTATGTGAAACGGAGGATGATCTCACATGGTTGAAGTTGAAGGAAGCGCTGATTGAGAGATATGGAGGAAGAAAGAGCGATAATCCATTCGAAGAATTGAAAGATCTTCAACAAACTGGAGATGTGGAAGAGTACATTTCAGATTTCGAATATTTCTCTTCCCAAGTTAAGCGTCTCCTCGAAGAACAATACCTTGGGTATTTTTTGGGTGGCCTCCAACCAGAGGTACGTTTGCGAGTAAGGACCTTCAACCCTAAGACACGTATGGAGGCGATGAAATTGGCTCGTGATGTTGAAACAGAGTTACGGGGCGTATTGAATCATAGAGGAAGTGGAGGTGGAGGTCGCTCGCGAAACTGGAAAGGGGGAAAAGAAGGAAGTAATGGGCTTACTAATAGAAATGGGTCTGGACTGGGTTTTTTTCCTGGCCCAAACAAGGGAAATGCAAGTCTTGGGGGAACTCAATCCAAAAATACTCTAACTGGGTCAAATCTTAACCCGGAATTAAACATGCAAGGAGGCGACCTTAATCAGTACCAAACACGAACAAACAGCAATGAAGAGCGACAGGGGAACCATGAAAATCGCAATCGAGGAACTAAGCATCTTCCATATTCTGAATTAATGGATCGTAAGGCGCGAGGCCTCTGTTTTCGATGTGGGGAAAGGTTCCACCCTCTTCATAAGTGTGCTGAAAAACAGTTGCGTTTGGTAATTCTGGGAGATGATGAAGTGACGGACGATGCCGGTGAAGCCCTAGCTATCGAATTGAAGGAAGGGGAGAAAGACGTTGCAGTAAGATGCAATTCTGCAGTGTTGTTCAGAATAGCAGAGGAAGGCAGAGCTCGAAATGGGTTCCCTTTTCCCCTACGTTTGGAAGGTACCGTGAAGGGCATACCGGTCATGATGATGGTGGACACTGGTGCTACTCACAATTTTTTGACTCCTCAAATGGCTGCAGTTCTGCAGCTTCCAATAGAACAAATCCCAATTACGACCGCAAAATTTGGAAATGGTTCCCGTGTGGCCATAACAGAGAAGTGTGGGAAGTTTGACATTCAAATTGGAAGGTTCCACACCACTGCTGAAGCTTACATAGTGGAATTACAAGGTGAGGACATGATCTTGGGAGTGGCTTGGCTGCATAAGTTAGGCAAGGTGTTATTTGATTGGGAAGAAATGGCAATTTGCTTGGACTGGAAGGGGAAAACTGTGAAGCTGCAGTGTCAATATCCGGAGAATTGCAGAAACAATCAGGAAAAAGAACTTAATGTTGTTACCACGAATATACTAAAGCCAAGAAAAATCATAACATGGGAAGAGAATAAGGAAACCATCAGCTGAGAATCTGGAAGTCTGATACAAAATCAATGTCTTAATGTTAGCCTTGAGGACAAGGCTCATTTTGAAGCGGATGGCAATGATAGAACACTGCAAAATAAGAGGAATGAGACCCAAAGAATGGGGCCCACTCAACCAAGTCACACACTTCACACACATTCAGTTTCTAGCATGATTGATGGAGGGAATAAAAGCTATTGATGGATGGAATAAAAGCTAGTAATAATGTCTCTTATCTTACTGATATTTCATTAAAGAGGGGAAGTGGGAAAGACATGCAGTTTCAAGAAGGATGAATGAAAGGAATAAAAACTAATTAATAATGTTAATTATTTAATGTTATAAGAATGAGAGAATAGGAAGAGCGAAGGATATTCAAAAAATATTCTAAGAAACCATTAGGGGAATTCTTTCTCTGGTTAGGAGCAATTCTGCTCTGGTTTAGGAGTTCTTAGAACTCTGGTTTAGTTCTTTTTCTGCATTTTTATATTTCCCGCATTGTAAGAGCATCACAGCTCATCAATTCTAGCCAATAAAATTCTGGGTTCTATCAGAAGACTACTGCAAATATAGAAACATATTGTGAAGGGAGTCAAAAACAATCAATATGAATAAATTTATCGAGGGAGGCTGGTAGTGGGCCTAAGCCCAACAACTAAACAGAACAGGAAGTTAGAGAAGCGTTGCCTGGCGTGGCAGGTTGTGAGAATAGGAAAGGGAGGAGAGAGAGGTCATTCAACATCTTTCTTGTTAGAAACCTTTTGGGTTAGGCAGAGAGGGAAAATCATCTCCTTTGTATGGAGCATTAGCTCTAGGATTACAGGGGTCATCTTGTATGATAGTTATGATTTTCAATCAATAATACATTATTCTCGTTGTCTTTCACTTTATTAAGGGTCTCAGTTAAACCCCACAAAACTAGCTTGTTAGGTGAGAGATGTCCACCTCATATAGTTTCACTTTTAGGCCATATCACTATCCAACATGGGACTCTAAAAATATGAATAAAAATTTCATAAATAGCCAATCAATACCATTTGCGCAAGAAAATAACAAAATGTGGGGGATCTTGTAGCATGCCCATGTCACCCCACCTCTGCCTCTAAAGGGCCAACATGACATCCTAGTTTCATCCAAAACCGTGAGAGCTTATTTCCTTTGACAGTGATAGGACTTTGAACCGTTTAATAATGAGACTACTGAAGCAAGGCCCAAGCCTGCTATTTGGAGAGTGTTTCCTCACAAAGGAAAGAAGAATAGGAAGGGGAATGGAAGTTAGTGATGTGGACGATGATTCTAGGAGAGTTTGCTAGGGAATGAGAATATAACGTGAGTAGGGAGTGAGGAGGGGTCATGGGGAATTATTGTTAGGAGAGATTTCTCTGGCAAGGAGCACCTTGCACTGGTTAGGAGTTCTTGAACTTTGGTTTATCCTTTCTCGAGTACTTTCCACCATTATAGAGCTCTTGAGCCCATCTTTACCATTCAATAATATATTGTTTAACTACCTAGATTTTTGGGATCTATCATTGGTCTGACCTAACAGATATTCAAGAAAGAGTCAGTGAGGGGGATATGATTATGTAGGCTATAAGAAGGTGGAGTTACCTGACTTTACGGAATTAGATACCATTGGATGGGTTGGCAGAGCCGAGAGGTTCTTTACAGAGCAAGAACTTCATCCATATGACAAGCTGCAACGCCTTTCATGAGTATGGAGCATGAAGAAACAATGCAATGGCCAAAATATTGTATTTGTATAATTGTCCTAAGCCTTTTCGACCATATATGTACATTTACTTGAATCTATTCAACCTCTGTACAGTGAATCTAAGCTACTTGGAAAGTGGAACATTGAATCTATTATATTTAAAACAATGGAATATAGTAAAATATTTTTTATCAAAGACAAATGAGCATACCCGGACATTCCACGACTTCTTTACTAAAGCCATACCTGTTGAACAGTGCATATTCAGCTATAAAAGTAGACCTAATATTCCTTATAAATTCAAAAGACCATGTAAATTTATGAGATCACGCAAGTATATAAATCAAAATTAAAAATAATATCCTATAATTAAGTTGCATCAAAAGGAAATAATTGTTTATCCAGAATTTTAATGTGTATGAGCCAGTGTTGTCAATCATGGATTGTAAGAAAAAGCGGTTTGTTCAAACTCTTGTTATGCTACAATACTATAGCGGCCACTATAGCTACTATTTAACAATACTATGTACAACATAGGGAATCGTGGAAAATAGTAATTTGTATATTCCACTATGCTATAGTATTATAGTGTCTCTATAGCCGCTATTTGACAGCACTGATAGGACCAAAACAAAAAAAATCCTCAATGGCAATTTAATTGGTTATAAAAAAAACTTATACAAATCACCGTAAAATACATCATTTCAAAGCTCCAAACAATTTGGATCTAGCTTGGTAGTTGATATACAAATAACACATGAAATATTCCAGCAACAACGCCAAAAAAATATCAATATGAAGCTGTTTTGATCCATTGAAACTAATTTCCTACAAAACAATTTTACCATTCGAATATCTTGACTTACATCAAAAGAGGAGATTGTGGCCTATCATACCAAGTAGGAATCCCTGTAACTGGATCCTAAAATCAATAAAATAACAACAAAAAAAAGGGCCCGTATAAGTTCAATCAGATAAGGTGGCACAAACATTGTTTTAATTTTGAAGCACAAACAAGTTGCCATAAATAAAGTTTATTAGACGTGGTGAAGAAAAATAATAGGAAACACTAACAGTAAATGGACATGGGCTGAGATGTAAGTTGTCATTTCTCCATGATCCCCAATTTTCTGTGAAAAGAGGCCACATCCAATGAGTCACATCCTTCCAGCAAACCTGTAGGGAAACAAGATGGCTGGGAAAAAATGTCTTTATTTTGCACCATGGTTTCTCTTTTATAAACGGAAAGCACATGTAGAAGAAGGAAAATAAACAGAATCACTTGATGCAGCATCTTTCCAAACAAAAAACATTAGAACATAGTAACTGAAGAAATACCTTACCAGAAGGAGCTTCAGTAAGATATCTATACAGAAGAGGAAGTTCTCTTTGGAATTGTCTTTCAAATGATGCAGGTGCACTACACAGTAAATGAAACATTAAAAAAGATCAAAATGTGTTAAAAAAGTAGGTTCAAAAACCAAATTCCATCATTTACTGGATGCACATCATATATTCAAACATCTTTAGTGCATATGAAAACTGAAAAGTGCTGCATTTCTGAGGCAAAAATTGAAGGACATTTTAATCAGCTAACCTGCTGACTATGGCAAACAACTTACAAACAGACAACCCTTTTTACTTGAACATTGTGATTCAGTTTTCTTTACACATGACGGCGACTATGGCGGCTATGAGGCCATGGCGGCCGAAAATAGCGGATTTTGGCCTCTCTGCCATCGAGAACACTGCTCTTCCAGTGTCAATTATACTTTCACTTAATAAAAATAGTCGTTAAGTGCATTTAGTTTTCTTAATTTCATGTAGAAAAGAAATACAATTATTAACTTACTCCTAACAATTATGGTCATCTCCCACAATATTAAGAAATTAGTGCAAGGATATTTTTGGAACAATGTCATTAAATATTGATAGATTAATTGACTTTTGCTTATATTTGAAGGCAACATATACATGTATTTTTTTTGCTTATAATTGAGACTGGAGGGAGTAGTTAACATTTCATGCGTGAAACAAATAAAATATTCAAGAACTCTTGGCCAACCAATAGCTATGGGCTACATTTTGTAATTTTCAAAGTTTTCATGTTTTATTATTAAGGAAAACTAAGGCATTGTTTACTTTGTGAGAACGTTGTGTTTTCATTCTCTAAAATTTGTGTTCATTTACCTTGATGAGAGACTCTTGAAGTGAACTATTGTCATGAAAAGAAGACGAAGTGCTAATTAATGAAGATGCACATCAATTTTTTGACATTTCATTGTTTCTAGAAATATAGAGAATTGTTCACTTCAAAAGTCTCTTACCTCTTTATTAAAAAGTAAACATAACACAAATTTTAAAAACTGAAATATAGGAAACATTTTCACAAAGTAAGCGAGCCCTAAAATTTCTGAATCTCAAATGTTAGGAGAAACTCGTGTATTGATGCCCTTGCAAGAGCGTCACTTCTCAACACAAAACAAGCATAGTTGTATCCAAACTCATTGATAGTTGATAATACAGAAAGGAAAAGAATTTCTTAAGTACCTGTATGGAACAACATAAGGTGCAGCTACAATGCAACGGATAGAAAAACATTCTGCAAGACTCCATCCTTCCTGAAAAATCATGAATATCTCCTCAATCAACAGATCATTTAACCAAATAGTGGAATTAGGGATCATATATGTATCATGTATGTATATAATAAGCAAGTGGACAACATACATGCATAGCAGTTTAGAGATTTCAGTAGTTCAAAAGAATATTCCACTTAATGTTAGGTCATGGAAACATTATTGTACTTTTCTATTAGGATGCAGCTATTGGAACATTTCTATAAATCAATTGCCACTGACAATAACAAGTCCTAGTTTCAAAAAAACCTCATCCACAATGATCTCAAAAACTAGTAAAAAAAATCTAAACTACAATTCTCAATTTCCAGTACCAAAGCGAAAAAATTTATCACGATAAGATCACCATCCAAGCTCAGGCCATCATCAAATATCCTTTCAATTAGAGAATAGCATTCTTGTCTATGATCTCCAGTAATTTTCTTTTTCTGCAATAAAAAGGATGACTCTGCTTGCCCTGATAAAATAAAACACCTATTAGAATTATAGACTTTCCTCTTATAATAATAGCTCTCCAAATTTTGTGAGTGAAACCAAGTAGACAGCTCAAACCTTCAATATTGTTATTCTGATCAGCAGAAAGAACCGGGGGCGATGAAACTGCGCAATATTCAACATGATTTTCACTCAAGTGAGGACTTAAGCTCTGGAAGGAAATATTTTGTTCAAGTATAAGAATATCAGCTTCTTAGCAGTAAGAAAAGAAAATACAAAGAAGTAGAACATCATAATTTTAACACAGTTGTTGTAACAATGAAAAGCTATTTCTTTGTATCTCTTGAAATTTTATGGATAACTTATTGCAGTATTGTTAAATAACTATATTTAAACAAATTGCTATTGTTTTGTAATATAATGCAAAATACTGAAGGAGTATCCTACATCAATAATGACTAGAAAAATAATGCTCTAATTGACGCGATGTAAAATGCTTATGACGCAAACCTTGTGTGCTGAATGAGTTATTAGAATCACGTTGTATTGTTTCTGGTCACAAGCAAAAGCTGCTGCAATGGCCTGCAATCAACAAAACTATTGTAAAATCAGAATTGAAATCAAAGACAAGAACAATAAACAATCTTACACCACATTAATGTATATAGTCTTGAAACATAACTGTTTCTGTACTCATTGACAAAGGTGATGCTGTTTAAAAATTACAAATAAATACATCAACTTTTTTTGATACTTTTTTGCATGTAATTCGTTCGAGAATACTCCATAATAAGTAAAAAAGAAAAAAGAGATTTAGGAGTACAAAATTAAGTTTCAATAGTTTTGGTAGTGATATGACCTTGTATGGTATGCTTTTAATGGAACAAAAGCCACTACGGGGAACAAAAGGGCTAAATTTGTAACCCTAGACCGTTGACGGAAATGAAAAAAACTAAGAGAGAAGAAGAAGAAGGAGTAGTTACAGCAAGAGGGTAAACATCGCCTTTAGTACCGAAGGCCATGAATACTGCTTTCGGTTTCCTTCTCTCCATTTTCCGAACTAAACCGTTTCTGTTTAACTCCCAATCAATTTGCAAACTTTTCTTCATATATAATTTTTTATATAAATAAATGAAATTTAGGATGAAGTGATGGTGTGCAAGCTATGGAAGATTTTCAAACTCTTTGTTGTAAAACTCATTATCAATTATTTAGAATATAGCAATATATATATATATATTTTCCGATTTAGTCTTTTATTTTTATTTTAAGTGACAATTTGATATTTTATGTTTTAAAATGTAGACAATGTTATTCTTATTTTTTGCAAAATTTCAAAAAATTCATCAAAAATTTCAATCCAAACCCATAAAGTTAATTATCATCCTCAATATAATACAATTTCATCAAATTCATAACTTAAATCTTTAAATAAACTCATATTTTCATCTCTAACAACATCAAATAAAGAATGACGAATATGAGTTTATTTGAAGATTTGAGCTACAAATTTGATAAAGTTTATTTTATATTAAAGAATATAACTAAATTTATGAGTTTTGTTTAAAAAATTTGATGAATTTTTGAATTTTTGTAAAAAAAAAGATAACATTGTTAACATTTTAAAATATAAAAGATTAAATTGTCACTTAAAATTAAAATAAAGGATTAAATCGGGAAAAAAAAAAGATAAAGGACTAAAACGTTAACTGAAATTAAGTAAAGGGACTATAGGTGGTATTTACCCTATAATATATAATTTACAACTCTTATTTAATGAATTATTAAAAGTAAAAAATTCAACTTTAATAACAAAAGTCTATGACGATGTTTTCATGATACATCGATTCACATAATTAAAACAAAAACTAATCCAAAACAAGTCTCATAGAGCTATCCTCTAGTGTTAGAACTAATCATCAACCACTTTTATCAGTTATAATATAGGAAAATAAGGGATGAGATGATAATCTCAATGAGTTCTAAAAAGTGGATTAAAAATTTTATTTTCACATATGCATATAATTCATGAAATAATAGACAATTTATGTTAAACATTAACTTTAACTTTTCATAAAATATGTCAATTAACACTTCCTTCTTTTACTTAAAAATTTAGAAAATGCATGTCGTATTTCTTTTCTTTAAATTATGGAAAAGTTTCTCAATTATCTTTGATGTTGTTCACCAAGATAACTGAGACCTCTTGTCTTAGTAAAGTTGGTCTGACCATGACCTCTATCAGTGTCCCGATTGTTCTTCCTTTACTAATTGTTATATGCCTGCAGCAATTCTCAAATGTCCCACTGTGTACTTTGACAATACATGTTATGACTTGATGAATGCAATGCATTTGTAATGTTATGTATGCAATGCACCATTCACCCACACAATTGTTTCATAAACTCAGTAATACATTACAATCAAAGGATACCATAATTCTAATCAATTCTAAAAACTTTAGCTAGTTGTTTGTTTAAATTGTGAATCCGCATTTTAAATTCCAGGTTCAAATCAGGAAGCTTGGACCAGAGGCAAGCTCGACTAGAGGATCGAAGGAAGCATGATCAGAAGTAGGTTGATGATCAGAGGAAGCATGACCAGAAGTAGGTTGCTGATCAGAGGTAGCATTCAGAAACAAATTCTAATCAAAGGTAGTGTAATCATAAGAACTTGGATCAGAAGTAGCATGATCAGAAGCAAATTTTGATCAGAAGGAGTGTGATTAGAGGCAAAATTGCCCAAGAACAAAAAGAGAATTAGAGGCAAAACTATCTAGAAGTAGAAAAGAGAAATCAGAGGCAAAACAAAAGAAGAATCAGAGGCAGAATGACATATGATGAAATTTGGAAACCCATTAACCCAATATTTCACCTATCACAATTTACTTTATTTCTTAAATTCTTAACACGTCATGAACAACACATATGCATAATGCATGATTTCAAAGGATGTTGAATTCAGTTTCACAAAACATTTCTTACATGGTAAAATTCATAGTTCTCTCACTCTTAGGTTTTAAGAAAACCCATAACTAAACCCAAAAAAATCAGTTTAATCATAAAATAAAAATAGACTTCAGACTCATAACCCACATGCAAATGTGAAAGTAGTTCTAAAGAAAAACTCACAATTTTAAGAATTATACTTTTGTTTTTGAGTTGATTTGTGGAGATATGTGAATTGGCAGTCAATTTTCCTCAATCTCTGTTCTAGTTCTTGTTCTTTCTTTCTTTGTGGTACCATTCTTGGTTAATTCTTGAAGATTGAGGGGTGGAATCGTGGATGCAATGGGTCGGGATAGGTTTGAGGAGCTTTATCAAGCTATTTTTTTTTTTTGGAGATTTTGGAAAAAAGGAAAAATAGAAGGTTGGTGGTGAACAATGACTGGTGTTGGTGTTCTTTAAAGTGAGTTCAGCTATAGGAATGGAAGAATAAGAGTGAAAATTAAAAATAAAAATTTAATATTTTAAAAATGATTTTTTTTTTGTACAAAAAGGGGGGCAAAGCCCAAAGAAATGAAAAAAAAACCCAAAGAATTAGGAGAACACTTTTTGGCATGTAAAACTTCAAAAATATCATCAAACATAAGTCTATGTAGTTCACTAAGAGGTGTCTCTAAAAAATAGTCTCAAGAGAATCATGGGGTATGCTTAGATTAGTCAACCAACCCGCACATTTGTAACCTTATTGCCATATATGGGTAATCTGAACTTGCCATTGAAGATTCATATGAATTCGACAAACCAAAACGACGGTTAACCCGTTAATATTCCACTTACCCAATACCATATCCACCAAAGCTTTTGAGTCACTTTCTACTATGAGGTGAGTGATTCCTTGACGTTGTGCCATGTCCAAACCAAAGTACATGTCTCACATCTCAACATGAAAAACATCACAATTTTCAATCTGGTGAGAGGTAATCCTCTGCATCCAGCAAGATTAACAAACTTCTTATAGGCTTCATCACATTTCAACTTGACCCATCCTTCACAAGGACACTTCTAAACAATGTAAATTGTATCCCAACTCGGAGAATGAACACCCATATTAGTTTGCTTAAAGTTGTCAATATCCATTGCCATCTTTGTAATAAGATTTGTCAGCTGAAGAAAACCTTCTTCAAAAATAGACTTGTTCCTCCACATCCAAAGTTTTCAATAGAGGATTGTCATTTGTCTTGAGATGTGCTAGCAACTGCCAATTATTATTTTTAAAAATCCAATCTCTACAATTCAAAGAAAGAAATATGTAATTAATTTAGAAGTTATCAAACACAACCAAATTTATCTCGCATGGACACAATCTCTTAAAACATGAACAACAATTTCATCAATATTTCCACACGTCGAGCATGTGGGAGATATCCCTACTCCCAATCTACTCATTCGATAATTTTTTTAAAAACACTCATGAGCAACAAGCCATATGAAAGTCTAGTTTCTATAAGGACACTTCCACTTCCAAAGAATCTTCTATGAGACCCTTCCATTTCCAGATAATTTTTCAGCGTTCCTCTATCGGTGAAGAGTCCCTTTTCTGTAACTCATAAGCGCTCTAAACACTAAATTGACGAGTATTAGTTCCCCACCAACCTAAAGAGTTTATGCCTTAAGTATCTACTAGATTTGGGAGGGTGGGCACGAGATTCACAATGCTAGGAGGAATGTGAGAAGTAATACATTTGATATCCCAATTTCCTTCAACAGTGAAAGTATCACGCTCAATAAGAGTCATGTTAATAAAGGGTTGAGTCGAGGCCACCATAAGAGAAAAACCATTTAGGAACCATTTATCAAGTAGAAGTTAGTATTGGTATTGTCTCCAAGTTTCCAAACTATGTGATTTTTGAATTAATCAAATATACTAGCTAGAGCTTTCGATAAACACGAGTCATATGACTGACAATTGATTATCATTTGAAGGTCTTTATCTCTCTACACTAGAGTTCATTATGTCGATTTTATCATATTGTAAAGCATTTTCATGAGGAAAACTTCATTCATTTGTTGATCTTTGTTCAATATATAGACTCCCATAAGTCTTAGAAAGACAAAAGTGTCCTAATTGATTATATGAGCTTTATATGGACTTGATTGAAATCCCCCACAAGAAACCTCTTGGAATTGTTTCCATCTTATCATAAAGGGTTTTAAGGATCTTACCATATTGCATATGGGAGTAGGGAATAAAACTGAGCATAGATTTGGAAAGCGTAAGTATACCAGCGGAACTCAAACAT
Organism: Cicer bijugum; assembly: GCA_037974875.1. Lineage (NCBI taxonomy): Eukaryota > Viridiplantae > Streptophyta > Magnoliopsida > Fabales > Fabaceae > Cicer > Cicer bijugum. The sequence continues at coordinate 814,317 of JBBPBT010000215.1, forward strand.
TGGTGTTTCCACATATTCAATCTGTTACGAATTTTGCTTACGTTATTATTGAATTTTCCCCACAATAAATCTCTTTGAATTTTTTCCATTTCATCATAAAGGTTTTTAGGGATCTTAATATATTGCATATGGGAGTAGGGAATAAAACTGAGCATAGATTTGGAAAGCGTAAGTCTACCAGCAAAACTCAAACGTCGGTGTTTCCCCGCATTCAACCTGTTACAAATTGTGCTTATAGTATTATTGAATTCTCCCCTAATAGTGCTCCATAGAGTAATATTAGCTCCAAGTTACTTATTTATAGTATCATCCTAAGTGAAACTTGCTTGTTGTACGATGTCATTTCTGAGTTATTGGTAAATATTTTTTGAGAACAAATTTGAGTCTTTTGACTATTTATCTTCTAACTCGATGTTGTGCAAAATTGATCCAAACAATGCACTACACATAGAGCTTCCTTGATAAAAGCCTCTACAAAAAGAAGAAGATCATTAGCAAAAACAAGATGAGAAATTTGAGGCCTAGATCTACCATTTCACATGGATTTTCAGTAGTTGGCCTTACTTGATCAACAATAATGTGGGTAAGGCGCTTAATACATAAGACAAACAAATATGGGGACAAAGAGTCCCCTTATTGAATGCCTCTAGTAGGAAGAAGCACATTGGTCTTGTCACAATTCCACAAAATTTTGTAAAAAAGGGAAGTAATGCAATAATGTTTATAAGTTTTAAAGGAAACTTACATTCAACAAGACAATTTTCAACAAAGTTCTAATTAAGATGATCGTAAGCCTTTTCAAGATCAATCTTTATCGACATGACCATCTTGTTACCTTTCATTTTATACATAGAATGAATCATTTCTTGAGCCACTATGATGTTATAGTGATTTGTTCGTCCCACAATAAAAATTGTTTGGTAAGGAGAAATGATTCCATCCAAAAAAAGGATTTATTTTGTTAACAATTACATTTGTCATAATTTTGTAAGTCACATTACATAAAGTGATTTGATGGAATTGTGAAACAAATTATGAAGGAAAATAACTATTAAAACACATATGCAATAGATTAAAAATAAAATTGTGTGTTTTGCATGAATACTTATGAATGCCCATGAATTAGGGTTTAAAAGATTACCTCTTGTAGCATGATATAACTTTGATGACAATCATGATTGTTAAAGTTACTCTTTTGGCAACGTCTCTATGTAGTCCACACGAACAGACTTCCAACGAAGCAGCCTCAATTTTAGTGCTAGGTATGAATGAGAGTAATGAGGGTTGTTATGATTTTGGACGACTAGAGTTTTTAATATTTTTTTTATTGCCCCCTTACAATTTTGTATAAGGGTTATATTTATAGACCGTTATATTGACCTAACACATCGTAGCTTATGGTATTATGAGTGTCGCTTAAACAACACACCATAACTTATGGTGTTTCGCATTTCACTTAATTCATGTTGGCACTATTTCACTCTTGTATTGTTTGATATCTCATTCCTTGATACCTGAGTATACTTTACAACAGTCAATATCCCATATTGACTTATCTAAATATGGCTATGTATTTAACATTCATACTTTATCAAGGGACCCACCGATATTACTCCCATTATGTGGGAGAGGACTAGGTCATTCATGTTCCTTAACATGACTCATTGAATCTCCAATAAATTGACTTTATAATTGTCATGTTACAAACAACATTTGACGGAGACAAAATAATCAACTCCATATATAGGGATTAAAGTGGTTTCAAGTCTAAGGGTTGCATACATCATTATCACTATGAGAATAACTTATGACACTCATATAACATGTAATGCAATATTCTCATGGCTGATCAATCTAGTATACATTTATCCTAATGTATACATATGTTGTGACTTGATATCTCATTTTCATAACCTGTGAGATAGGGTTATCAATCGACACATATATCAGTTTCGACTGTATTATTATTGTCCTACTTTAATGAAGTACTATAGTATCTCACAATCAAGTCATCCATTTGATGTCTTATTGTAACAAATTTCACCCAAGGGCTTTATTATATTAAACAAATATAATAATTGAAATATCTTATATTATAAATAAATAGCACGATACAAGTTCTAAATTCCAAAGTAAAATATTTTCCTCTAGGGCTTACATCAACAAACGTTGTCCAATCAAGTTTAAGAACTAGAACAATAAGTGTATTATTAAAATTGGCAATAAGAGAAGGGTTAGATCAAACCTGGTTTACATGCTGGTATAAGGAGCTTCCCACCATGTCCCCAACATTGTAGATAGAATATAGCATGTAGTTATTCTCTCAAGGAGCCTTATAAGGACTTATATATATATATATATATATATATATATATATATATATATATATATAAAAGGAAGTTTTGCCCTAAAAAAAACTAACTGGGACATTTAAACTATGGTGCTCAACTTCCAAATTTGTAGGATAAATGGCCCAAGAGATGATCGGTTCTAAATGACTTGTTCTTTCGAGCTCCTTCTCAAAACAATAAAGAAATTCACTATATTAATACATGAGTCTATTTTGAATTCCATTTAGTCTTTCCAGTAATTCATTTTTTCTAAAAATATTCTCAAAAGTCTCTTTATCCCACTCTTTTAAAAGAAGGGTGAGATGATGAAGATGAAGCATGAGATCACTGCCTCTCCCCATTTATCAAGGAGAAAATGTGGAAATCAACATGAGTGAACCAAACAACTTCAAAATGGAAAAGGTAGTTAGTACCCATACTAGGTTCTCCTTATGTAAGGATAACAATGGGATGATGATTAGATTGAGCTTGAGGAAGGACTTTAGAAAAACCTTTATGGTACCTCAATCTCCAAGCAACATTATAGAGGATACAATCAAACTTTTTGAAGACTCTATCACTCTCGTTCCACTGAAGACCCCACCAAGTAAGTTTAGTTTCATGTAGTGGTAACTTCATGAAGATTATGATCATTAATCAAATTGTTGAAATTATGGAACTTTCTTATGTCCTCTAAAACACCTCCTTTTTTTTTATTTTGGGCTAAAAATATCATTAAATCCACCCATCACAAGTCAAGGATATGTGATGCGCAAAAGCAGCCAATTTTCAACATGTTCATGATCGTGCAAGCTAGCATACGCCACAGTAAGAAGCCAAAGGTCCATACCTCTTTCGCTCTGCACATGAAGAAAATGAAAGTCAATTTTAATTAAATTAAATTGGATGTCCATCATATTTCACATTACCCAAATTTTTTCAGAGAAGCCTTGAGTTTAGGCCAACATAGAAGATCTGAATACAAGTTTTATTATGGTAGTACATGCAACTGCAATGGGTCTCTTGCATTACCACCATGTTGACTTTTCCTTTTGTGCAAAAAAATAGCGAGAGCGTCATAAATTAATTCCTTGAGCACCTCTATTATTCCAATTAATCACAATCGTTAAAAAAAGATAAAATAAAAAAGAAAATAAAGGGCTAAGAATGTGAAATCCATTAAATCATTTGCATATTTTATCTTGATTTTACAAATTTCAACGCCAATTACTATTGTTGTAGCGTGTTGGTCCTTTATCATAAAAGAATCTATTTTCCTGGTCTCGTCGTCAACATTAGTGATTATCAATGTGGCCATCATAACTGGATCCTTTTGGGTGCAATATTTCCACATGTTGTCGTAACAGCCACGTTTAGTGCAAATTAATGTAAACCTTCATATTGGACTTGGTGTGTGATCAACCTCAACGCACATTCAGGCGAATTTCCCTCGTGCAATTCATAAAGTGTGAAGATCCACCTTAATAATGGTACTCACCATAGGAGCCAAAGCCCAAAGCACACTTTCATCATACTATACAATATTAAGATCCAAAATCCTTATTCACACCATCCTTTTGTCGATCGCAGTCGTCGTCGCATTGACTATTGGAGACCCTTATCGTACTACTAAGTAGTGATCGTAATCCAAGGGCCTTCATTGATGACTTTATTCTTATCTTCTTCTCCATAAACCTTAATCGCATAAAAAAGTGTTCCCCATCTACATCAATTTAGAACCTCCTACAAGATTCCATACATGCTCTAGTTTTGATTTCATGATGTTGTACCTTAGATGTTTCCCTAAAATGTTGACCAACAACATATCCTTTTAGTTAGAACAAAAGTCAAACATTAATAAAAACTTTTTACACTAATGATGTATATAAATTAAATTCATACAATATGTATATATGTATAGTGGAGATCCCTTGACTCTAATAATAAGTATGAGATAAGTTATTTCACTTAAAAACTCAATATAAACGATAAATTTTACTAATCCAACAATTGATTATTGACATAATATGTTAATGACCAACAATTTTCCTAACTATGTAATCCAACCATTGATATTTACTTATATTTTTTATAAGCTTATTATACATTCATTTAAAGTTATTTAATGAAGTATAAATTAGTTTTATTTTTTTTAAAAAAAAATTGTGTCGTTGATCTATTTAATAAGAATTTTTAATTTTACGGTTGGATTAATGAAATTCATCGTTTATAATGAAATATTAAGTAGAGTAACTTATCGCAAATTTACTATTTTCTTTACATATAAATAACTTTCATTCAATTGCAAATAAGAATAATACAAACAAATTTATCATGACTCGGGACATTCTCCAACCATATTTTGATATAGAAACTAATATCATACCATGATAACGAACAAACTAAACATCGCACTCAGAAGACAAAATTAAAAATAAAACACGAAGAAAAAGCTAAATTTATGTAGAAAACAACTTGTTTTAACAAAATGAGATAATAAAATAACTTGGAGTGGAGATTCTATACCAAAAATGGACCTAAACGTCTACCTATCTAATGGATGAAGAAGAAGAGAAATCTAAGATTTTTTGTTAGGAAATAGAGAGGGGGAGAGGATAGAGAGAAAAGAAGAGAATAGAGATATAAGGAAAAAAAGAGGAGACACGAGATATTGAGAGAGAGAGGGAGAGGGGGGGG
>JBBPBT010000215.1:824810-870383 GCA_037974875.1 Cicer bijugum
CATGTGAACAGAGTGCAATAATTTAAAATATTTAGATATTAATGTGTCTATTAAAAAAAAATATTTATCATAAAAAAATAAATAAGTAACATATTATTCACCAAAAAAAAGGTAGCATATTAAATTAAAGTGATACAACAAAGTATATATGAATTATTTATAAAAATTGTATTGTAAATTATGTATTATATGATCTAAATAACATTTCAATTAGATTAACACTCTAAAATCACTACTTATCATTCACATCACTCTTATGTATAGTTCACTATAAAAATACGAGTTAGTCGATTGATTTTTTAATCTATATATACTACATATCTAATGAAAATATATTCGTACAATGATAAGTGATTTACTTCAAAAAATACATAATAAAATTTAATTCTCCGATACGTATTGAACTTTAATTAAAAACAAATTCTTTAAAAGAATTTTATTTTAAATTTAATTGAAATAATTTTTAATTAGAGAAAATCTGAATTAAAATCCTAATTGAAACAATTCTCAGTAAGAGAAAATAAAATTTGAATCTTATTTGAAATATTTTTTTATTGAAGAAAACTTGAGTTCGAATTTTTGTTAAAATAATTATTTATCGGATTTTACTTGCATCCTACTTAACATTAGATTACTAGAGTCGTTCGATTGAGATATGTGTTACTCTTTTAATATTTTTTTTTATATAGTTATATTTTACTCTTTTCAAAAAGAAGTTAATGGTAATTTCAAAGTTTTAACACAACTCTCCTCTTCCGTTGCCAGCAACTCCACTTTGGCGTAAAGGACCAAATGAGAAGCCAGTGTTGTGTAATGCTTGTGGATCACGTTACAAGGTGAAAGGAACCCTTGAAAACTATCTCCCCAAGAATGCTCAACCATACCTTAAACATCAAAAAGAATATAATCAAATTCTCAAGCCTTCAAACTTTCCTGCAGGTAATTAAAACAGCAATAAGTTTTTTATTCCCTGAAAAATATTTTCATTATATTTATATTCTTATATCTAGTCATGTCTATTTAATATTAGTTTTTTATTCCCTGAAGTCTATTTAATACTTTCTAGTTGATAGTACTCCTTCATAAAAAAAATAATTTATAAATTTTGTACAAACATTTAGCTTTAAATTTTATTTTATGACCTCTGTTTATTCCTTTCTATGAAATTTATTTTATATTATATGTCATTCTTATTGCAAATAAACTCTTGTTCATTAGAGAAGTAAATGTTCATAATTAAAATATATTTGTTTACAAGTTCATTATTAAAATGTTTGTAATGTGCGTGACGTATATAATTTTGATGATTAGTCTCTAATTAATTCTTAGGTGGGATAAATACAAATTTATGGAGCACTAAAATCCCTTCAAAGAAACGTTCTCCGGTAAAGAGAGTGCCACCAATGGAGAAATTTCACAAGCAGCTTCTTAGTTTGTGGGAAAGTGAAAAACACCAAAATGACTCATCTCTAGATAACATTTTGGTGTTTGATAATATCAACAATTTCATACCCAAAAATGAGATAGGCATTGGATGCATTCTTCTAAAGAATGATGTTACTTCTAAAGATTAATATCACTCACATGCATAAATAGTGAAGTATATTGTGAGATGGTTGAGAGTTTTTTTAGTTAAGGCACATATTTAGACTTATTTTGCAATAGCTACAAGTTAAGTTGTTCTTTTGGTGTAGTTATCTCTTTGATTTTATGTTAGATGTAACTCACTGTTGTAAATTCGTCTTATGAGGTTAGTACTTATACATACCTAATTTTGTCCTATTTTTTAGTTTTTAAATTTTCATTGTTTTCTTTTTTTGTCAGATAAAGGATAATCAGATAATCAAATTGTTTGAGAGATAAGAAGATTTTGATAAAACTACAAGAGAAATTATTAAAAAAATTATAGAAATTGACGGGTTTGATACAATAATGATATATGATGACTAAACATTATGATGTGATTCCTTACTTAGTGAGATACAACTTAATTATCTGTGTTCAAATATTATAAATCTTTGGACTACGGAAAAAAAATGAATTTAGAAGTTTGAGAGCTTTGGAAAAGAGAGGAAATTCTCGAAAGAAATTATATTGATAAATGGATCTATCTAATATAGACCTCTACAAATATTTAGTAAAAAGTAAATTTTTTAAATAGAGAACTTATATAATATTTTATTAAAATTTACCAAAAATAAAGTTTATGTTTGGACAAGGTCTATATTAGACAACCCATTGAAAAAGAGAGAGAAATGAATACAATAAGTTCTCTATATGAGCAATGTTATGGTCACTCGTTCTAACACACACGATAAAACATCATTCTTTTGGTAACAATCCAAAATTTTGTATTATTCCAAGTTCAAAACAAAATTTAGTAACCAAATCAAATATTTCAATTTGTATATTAAACATTCTTGAATGACTAAATTAGGATAAGACCCATTCATTAATGTTGCATTCCTTCATCTTATCTTTATATTGACCTTGATCTTAGTTCAACACAAAATCTATAGCTCTAAATACACTTTTTAGAAGCAAAGTTGAAGGTGCAAACATGAGAAATGAGGGTTGGATTATGATTGACTAAGTTGATGACTTTTTCATTATTTAATTGAACGAGTTCAGGCTTGATGATTTGCTTGGAGTAGAAGCAATAACAAAACTAAGAAGTGCAAGAATAAAAGTGACACAAGTAATTTATCATGGTTCACCACTAACTTGGCTACATCTAGTCCCTTCACTCAGAAGAATTTAATCCACTAATTTAACAACTTGAATTACAAAACACCTGACCCTCCAAATCAGCCTTCTCAAATAGTCCGACAACCTCAGACTTTTGAGGAACACACACATCTTGACTCTACCAATCAAGTTTGCTCCACACAATATGAAAAGCTCAAATTGTTGAAGGTACACTAACACCACTATCAGGTTTGAATACAAATGTTTGAAACTTGAGTAGTTGCTTCTAACAAACTGATTATAACAATGATTATCACACTCTAATAAAAACACTGAGAAAATATTTCTCATTCGATTAAATGTTTTTCTCTTTGAACTCTAAGATGAATTTGGAATTTTGAGCATGAGTACTTATACTCTTTTATGATTTTCCGATGATCTTCTTCTTTAGTCTCGAGTATCTATTTATAGATAAAATTATGACTTCAATTTAGTTCTTGTTTAATTATGATTGTATCTTCATTCTTAGCTTGATCAACAATGATCTTATTCAAAAATAATTCAAAATAAAATGCTTTTTGATAATATGTTTTTTTAGCCAATTCTTTATTTTTGAATCAAATTTGAGTAGTTCTTCTAGATTAATTATGCTCGTATTTTGTTCAGATCAAGTTTGTAAATTCTTAAAATTGATACTGCTTATATTTTGTTAAGATTGAGTTTGTAAATTATTCAGAGTGATACTATTCGTATTTTGTTAAGATTTCTTTCGCAAATTCTTCATATGAAATTTCCTTCCTATTGCTTGATTTGATCTGGGTGAGAACATAGTGTTGGACCGGTTCTTGAACTTTCACAAGTAGAAATATGACTAAGTTCAATTCGGTATTTTCTCATTTGTCAAAATTTGAATAATATCTTCGCAATTAGTAAATGTATCTTCTTGTGAGTGTTTCTTCTTGTAAACAATTATTGATCATATCTTCTGGTAAATAATTCATATCTTCTTGAAGATAAATCTAATCTTCTTGTAAATAATTCATATCTTCTTCTGATAAATGTTGAACAAACATTCTTGTAAATAATTCATATCTTCTTGTTGATAAGATGTTTATCATATCTTCTTAAAACTTGACCATATATTCTTTTCAACTTGGTCAAAGATTTTATTCAATTATAAATCTAAATCAAATCTTATTTTAGATTGTCTTCAAAACACAAATCTCCTTTCATACTATGTGAAATCAAATATATTGTTCTCATAAAATACTTTTATTAACATCAAAGCTCTAAGTATAAAACCAATTTGGTTCCAACAAAAGCAACTCAAATAGTGACCTTTATGCATCATCTGAAACTTCAATGCTTAACAACTTTAGACCTCAAAATAGTTCAATGTTGTTTTTATCATTTTATTATGATTTTTTCTTGGCTTTCCAATGCTACTATATTTCAATAGGATTCTTGTAGCTCAAGTTATTTTCCAAATAGTGAAGCAATGTAGTTATTACCACTATAGCGAAAACAATATTTTTATTATTTTTAGTTTTTAATATGTCCCAAACTTATCTAAATGATTGGCATCCTTGTTTAGCTCAACATAATCGACCTAACTGATTTAGAACCACTTTTTAAACCTAATTAGAGGTCAAATTCATGTACACTTCTTTCGTGATCAAAATTGGTGAAATTGGAGAGACACATTAAAACGCTCATATCTTTATCATATGTTATTCGAATTTGATTTTGTTTGTTGCTGAACGATTGTATAAATAAGAGCTATAGTATAGTGTCTTACTCATTATTCATAATTCATCTAGTAAGTCATGATAACATGATTTATGTTCTATTTTAAAATTATTTCTTAGGAACCTTGCCCAAACCATTGATCTTGTTCTTAATTCATTGTTTGAGGTCCAAATTTAAAGTGAACATTATCTTTCTTCCTTGTTGATGATTGGTCGTTATCGGCTTGAAGACTCATGATAGATGCATGATTCATCGATTTTTAAAGTAGCTTTCGTGACTAAAATCTATTAATCAGATATGGAGTTTATTTTGTATGGTGGATACTAATTCGTGCATATAAGATATATAACATGTTGATAATTGTGTTAAATTATAAGTGTGTTATTGCATGATGTACATGTATGGTTATATGTGTTGGTTTATGAAATAATATATTTCTTGTTGTTTATGTGTGACATTGTGTGGTTAATACTAATAATTCGTAGAAATTGTGTAACATTTGATATAAGTGTTGTTGTTGTGCGATATATGGTGATTGTTGATTGTTTTTTTTTCCTGAATTGCAAATTGTTTATCTAGGTACAGTAAAATCAATTTTTAAGTAATAAGAAATTATAAATTAATAGGCGATTAATTATTAAGCTTAATTAGATGTAGTTAATGAATTTAGACTTTCATGATGATTATTTTATGGTAGTTTAGTAAATAATTAATTAGATTATAGTTATAATTAATTAATTATTAGGAGAGAGTTTAAATAATATTAGTTTATTAACTACTTCAATTAAAAGTATTAAAGTTATTTAATGATTAATAAAAACTAATTACTTAGTAATTACTGGTACCTTGGTGAATTGATGAATCATATGTATAAAGATGATTATTAAGTAATAATAATAATATATGACTAATAAGTTAACAAATTAGAATAATATATACTCACGTGTTTAAACAACAAATATAGTATTACCAAATCTTAGGAGACAATTATCACTATATGGTCGAAGACATGGTCCCTTAACTTTTGGATGGAATGTAGAAGCTACCGCACACCCTTGTGAGTAAAGGTCTTTCGATTATGAAATAGTAAATCAATTTTTAATTTCCAGTAAAAAATTATATTCTCAAATTTCTTTTTACTTCTTAGCTCCCAAATGTTATTAGCAGTTTGACATATCCCCAAAGTCAAACGTATAAACCCCACAAGTCACATTCTCTATAGGTCATAGGGTTTTTCTCGACCAAGTTAAGTGTTTTGAAGAGGTCATTGTGACACCCTAATCTCCAAATAAAAACAAATTTAATTTTTTCATATTTTTAAAACTATGAACTTCTTCAAATAACTAAATATACAAACTTCCAAATATATTTACTTATTATTTAGGTAAATAATAACACATAATCATAAACACGTCAAATAAATTCAAAGGGTTCCATCAAACTCAACCACTTGAAATGACTATATCAAACAACAAAATCCTTTTTGAAGTACACATACTTATGTGTTAAATTAAGTACAAATGTACTCCCAACCCGATGTCACTATCAGAGCAGGAATCCCCAAAAATAAAATATGTTCAAAATAACGTTAACAAAAGATATATAATAAAAGTCTTCAAGATAAGACGACTTCCTACACTTCAAGAGTATTAGTCTTCACCTGCAGCTTGCAGCTCATCTGCGTCCATCACAAACACCAAACACAAACAACGAAGGGTGAGTTTCAAAATTATGACACAATATAAAATACACGAGGAGAACACACAAGTAATCAAATTATCACAACCTCAGAAGCATTAAAGTGTATAATATCAACGATTCATCAAATTCATTCACAATAAGACAGTCACAAGATGAAATGCTATGCATGTCCTATACTCTATACTTCATCATTTGGTACCATTCTACTTTGAAGTACTTGGTTAGGAGACCTGATACTATGCCACTACAAGAGTGGACAGACAATTCATGAATGACCAAGTCCTCATAGATTCCCTCAACTCAACTAGAGACATATATATGCGACAGTCGGGATACGCTTGTGTTGCACGGTAGCTCTCGGCCTTAGGCAATAACCCACTAATCCACTTAGGAATTCCCCACTAGAGGTACCCCTAACGTCTATCAGTCTTACCTTACAGTTCGATTGTAGCCCTTCACGATCAGACTCATTTAGTTCTACTTCCCTAAATCACTAGATTTGTCAAACCCTCCCTATATGATGACAAAGTAATCCTAACTCCAAAGTCTATAACACATATCTCATACTTACTCTATCATCACAACTTAATACGTTTCAGTTTGACTTCACAATATTCGTCATTATATATCTATAACAGTCAATTACAATAAAATCCAATTATTTAATTTACACTACGTACTCATAAGACACAATTCAGTTTCATCAATCGAATAGTAAGGAATCAATTAAGTGGCACATTCAAGTAATATCACAATTTCAATCAAGTAATAAGAACACTCAAGTACATATGATTCATACAATAACAATTAATATAGGTTTCATAAAATCAAATAACACGCAATCTTAATATAAATTAATTCACAACAATTCTATAGGTTTCTAAATTATATTTTAGTCTTCACTATTACCATTCATATATTATTAATTAATTATTATTACTCAATAGGGCTCAATCGTACATAGTAAGCCCCGAATGAACATCTGAGAATTTCAGTATTTTCGTTCATCTCACGTTATTTTATACTCATAAAATCGAACCTCATCTCACCCCTTACCTTGGCTGCATATTTCCCCTTACCTTGGCTGCATATTTTTCCCAACGAAGTCGATCCGCTGATTTAATGTGTCGCGTCTTCGCCAACCACTGCCTCTAACAGTCCCCGAGCGAGAATAAACCAACACAACAACCAATTACAAATTAGTTACTAGCTCAAATAGATAATTAATTTATTTATTAATGATACATTGATAATTTATTTGCTATTGTAATATAATTCAAAAATATGTTTAATTCTAAATATGGACTTGGTCATATCCTTGCTTTTGAGAACGTGGTTGATATCAAACGATATATACATACATATATATATATATATATATATATATATATATATATTGTTTTTTTTTTTCCGATGCCTACGATGAGTTCCGTATTCGTGTTTCAACAAATTTACTATCCTAGCAACAATTATCAAATTCACTATCCTAAAATAATTATCAAATTTACTATCCTAAAATGATTATATTTTTCCACCAAAATTCTAAAAAAAAATATCCTAGAATACTAATCATGATAATCAAGTTGAATTATAGGTCATTGATTGTTGTTCTTGTGTGCCAATTTCCACAGTATGACTCATCCTAATTATCCCTCAAAATTTATATGTATGACTCATCCTACTTATCCCTCAAAATTCATATGTACGGCTCATCCTAATTATCCCTCAAAATTCATATGCATGACTCATCCTACTTATCCCTCAAAATTCATATGTACGGCTCATCCTAATTATCCCTCAAAATTCATATGTATTTGTTGAAATCAAATAGATGAAGTTTACTCATGTACTTAATTGCAAATAGGAAGCGGCTGGTAGAACTAGCCCTTATGTTTTCTTCTGGTCATCTATTAGTATGATTAAAATGAAAGTACATGATATTGCATCAACTTCTTTTTCCCACCAAGACCTGCCATACACCATGATTGGCCATACAATCTCTTGTTAGTAGTGTGACCTGGAAATTGGGGATCATGTGAAACATATCCTAATCATAAAAAGCCTAATATAGTATTTTAAAACTTTTCTTTTGGACGATTGTGCTCTTTTTGTTGCTTATCATATCATTGAGTTTCATTTCGATGGATTTGATGATAGCTTCATCCATAATAGGAAATCGTACAAAAACTACCATGGTTGTTGTGACGTGCTCCCAAGGGTAATGAATCCTTTAGACGTGTCCAATGTGACTAGTAGGCTCCATCTTCCTCTTCGAATCTATGGCCACTTTGGTTGTTATAGTGTTGGATTTAGTGGCATTTCTTAGTCTTGGTGATCTGATCCATTGTTTTCTTTCTTTGTCTTGTATTTTAGATCCTCTTATATATTGTTTCAATTTTCCCTACAAAATGAGGCTTCTTGCAGTATCCCTTAGTTGGATGCATTCATTGATTATGTGACTATTGCATTTATTGAACCTACAACATTTGGTATTATCCATTCATGGCTTTTCCTTGACCTATTTTTGGAAGTACACTAGTTTTTAATTGAATTTAGCACTATCACTTTCATTTAGAATATGTTTTCGAGAAATAGTAAAAAGAGTTAGCCAACTAACATTCTATAAAGGCCTCGACTAATCTTCTATCATCAAGGTTTGTCGTCATGATGATTTTCAGATTGGGCCCTTTCTAGCCTTGACGGTGTTGATTGTTTTTTTCAATCTGGATGTACAACTTTGATTTCCTCCAAGAAGTCATTTAATGACCTTGGTTGTTTCAAATCGATGTTATCGTTGATTCAATTCCCTGTAGTAACCTCTGATCAATGAGATACTTCTTCATCTTATTGTTGACACATTTTACCAACACTACTTCCTTGTTGAACCTTTCTATGTGTTCTCTGAGTGGCTTATCCATTCACTACTAAATATCCCCAAAGTGACCACTGATGTGGGTTGTTTTGTCAATCCTGTGAAATGGGGAATGAACTATTGGTAGATCTTCGTCTATGAGGCGGTTATCAGGTACTTTGAACTAAGTCATTTATGTTTTTTTATAAGGTCAAGACAAATGGTTTTCACTTGACGAGGTCACATACGATAATTCAAGATGGTATTGGTATTCTCCCTATGCTCTTCACAATCATCGATTCCGTGATAGGAATTTTTTACAGGGATTTCTCTATTTTTTAGGAATCAAATAGATGTTGATCCTATTCGTAAATGGTTTTTTTTTTGCCACTATCTTTTTTTTTTAAAAAAATACACAAATACCCACATTTTAAATTAATTTATTAAAATATATTTTTATTTCAATGTTATAAGTCGCTATTTGGAATGGCGATTTTATTAAGGAAGACCAATTTCTAAATAGCGATTTCCTACTAAAAGTTAAAAAAAAAATTTTAATTTTTTTATTTTTTTTTAAAAAACAAGTGGAATGTCGTGATTTAGAAGTTGGTATTCCTTAAGGAAGTTGCTATTTCAAATGGCAACTTGTAACATTTAAAAAAATTGAAAAAAAAGAGGGCATTTTGATAGATTAATTTAAAATGAGAGTATTTGTGTGTTTTTTTTTCTTTCAAAATGTGAGTAGTGAAAAAAAAAAATCTCGTAAATGGACCGCACTGGAAAAAACTCCCCTTCAACTTATAAGTATTTCAATAAGGGATGACATGGAGAACTACTATTGTCTATGCCTTTGAGAAGGAAGATGAGAATCACCATTTTTATAACGTCAAAAAGTGGAGTTTCTCCCCTTACCAGTATGACGATGGTGATTAAAATGTTTTTTCCCGCTAGCAGATTGACTGTTCTTCCTCAGAATTGGACAACCTTGATTTGGGGAGCCACATCTTCGAGGTGTAAGTGACAACAAGTCATTGATTTTGAGGGGATCAACATCCTTCTAATAATGACATACACATTTTAACCAAAGTGATTTGATATTTTAGCCCCTAATTAATTTTGATGATAACCCTCATATACAAGTGAATAATTTATCATATGTTATTTGATAAATTTCCTGTAATGTAGATAGTAAAAAAATTCTCATAAGAACCTAAAAAATTAAGGATCAAGACTAGAAGAGAAGCATTGCCTATGTTGTGCATGCCTCTAGATAACAAGCTACATCATTAACACAATCTTCAAAAACGATCAATGGATTACTTTTAAGTGACTTTCATGCACTTAGAAAATGGAAGATCAATGAAGTTCCGTGATGTATCCATAAAATTTAGTCCACAATAGTCTTGATTGTTTCATTGCTCTAACTACTTGAAACTTTCATCATTACATTCAGTCCACAATAGTCATGATTGTTCCTTATTCTCATCTTACAGCAGTACAAGGAATTAACTATCGAATGTGTGTAATAGTTATTTTATACCTTTTCTCAAAGACTCAAAAAGGAAAGAATTTTCAAATACCAAAGGACAATAGCAAAGATCGTACAACAATGTTCCTTATATATATGATTTGTTTTCATTACTTGAATAAGACAAATTATCAAGGAAAAACAAAGACACTGTGTGCAATGGTTTTATTGCCTCAAATAGATTATAAATACCACTGAAGAAATGAGGTTTCAACACCAACATTTACTAGAAAAATACTTTGTTGAAATAATTTTCTAGAGCTTAATTGTAGAAAATCTTAGAAGTTTTAGACCAAACCTTCTTTGATGAAAAACAACTTGTGTTGAGTTTTCTAAACTTATAGAAGCAAAACACTTTATTATGTAATAGTTGTTCTTTGTCGTGTGAATGAAAATATTCCTTAGCAGTGATATGTAGTGTCGTTGTTACAATTATATTTATAAATAATATATATTTAAATTTTTACCAAAATAAATTTATAAAATTAAATTTTAATGATTTTTAATTATATTTTTAATAAATAAATTAATATAATTTAATGCAAATATTTTAATATAAATTTAAAATAAAATGATTTATTTTATTTTACTTTTGGGATCATTTTCGAGGGTGGTTGTCATGGAGAATGATGTGTCACATGAGTTTAGTGAGGACTTTACTCTGAGAAACATTATGAAATGTGAATTTAGTGCTGGTGTCTGTCGAGAATACCCTAGGGTATGCGCGATGTTTGTTAGGTTTCATAGCTCCAATATATTTTTCTATTTGTATACTTTAAATTATCGTATCAAAAACTATTTTAACTGATTTGTATTTAGGCAAAAAAGTACTCATCATGAGTATGATCGTTCTTTGATGTTCTAATGTGTAAAATAACCAAATATATCCTAAACTTTATGTTGTGCCCTTTGGTTTGACAATGATGACAAACTATTTTAATTGGAATGGTGTGGTATCAAGGTACAACCTTTATGCATTATACAAATGTAAAGTGCACCTATACAGGCATTGTTGTTGACGG
The DNA here is from genome assembly GCA_037974875.1 of Cicer bijugum. Taxonomy (NCBI): domain Eukaryota; kingdom Viridiplantae; phylum Streptophyta; class Magnoliopsida; order Fabales; family Fabaceae; genus Cicer; species Cicer bijugum. The sequence goes on from JBBPBT010000215.1 coordinate 836,350, forward strand.
TCCATCATTGCAACAACATTTTCTTTTGACCTTCGTTTTATATTTAAGTTTCTTATCTTGACAGGATTTTGTAGAGATGATACTCATTGTTGATTTTGTACTGTTGTTGCATATCCTCAAGATATGTAACACATAAACTTATTGTGAGTTGTCACATGATTTTCAAGCATAGTCTTGTATAACGTCAATGCATGAGAACGTTTTGAGCTTTTAGATAACATTCTGAACATCGTTACTTTAAAGAGCTATTTTAATATCTTTGTGAGATTGCAAAACAATTGTTGTAATCTTCTTAAGGTACTTTGATTGTTTCATTAATGATATATTGATGTGAGTGGCTTCTTGTTTGTCCACTTAAGTGGCTCTTCTCTCTTAAACAAAAATCAAGTACAATCATCAGTAGATCATCATCCATAAAACTTAATATTTTTTTCATGAGATTTGTTATCATTAAAACATATGAAAAAGGATTTTGACCTCAACACGGTGATGGAGTCGTTGTCCTTCCATCCTCGGGCTAAGGACAAGTGATTAAGATAACGAATTCCTTCTTAGGGATTCTATGTCAATCACATGGATCCGACCATCTCATACATGAAGGTATGATAATTGATCAATTTTGTAGAAATGTTTCCCACATACAATACCAATGATCCGTGAAGAACTTAAGGTGGTGACCCGAGCTTGGTTGTGTTAAACATTTTGTAGGTCGTGTTATAATCTTAAAATTTTGACTCCTAATAAAAAATGTGTACATTTAATAATAATAAAAAAAAAAAGTAAAATGAACTTTAGTCCTATAAAATTTCAAAATTTTATTTTTAGTCCCTATAAAAAAAATTATCAACTTTTTAGTCCATAACATTTTTTTATTCACTTTTAATCTCTATTTTGAAATCTTTATTTTTTTTTTCGTAAAAAAACTGATGTTTTTAGGCTCTACAAAATCAAAATAGATATTAAAAGTGAATATGTTTTTTTACGGACAAAATTTGATAGATCGTAATTTTGTAGGGACTAATAACACATTTAATAATAAAAAAATCACCGTCATTTTATTATATTGTAAAAAAAATTTACGCCCCTCACCAATTGGAGGCCTTGTGTTATTGAGCTGGATACATGTACAATCCAATAGTCGGGCCTAGACTCGAGTAGTGGTGATATGACTATGGATGAAAACTTTATTCCTTGAATGAGTGTGGTGTACTCGCAAGTACTTTGAAACTCAAGTTAGTGTTTGAGTGAGAAGTATATAAGAATTAGGTGCACTTCTTTTACTACAAGAATAAGTTGAAATAGATAGGGCAGTTTCTAGGGCTGCCCTAAAAGATTTTATAGGGTCTTTTATCTCTCACGATGTAATTGTGTTGAATTTTCGACCCTAGCTAAATAGTTAAGTTATTTTGCTATGGCCAAAGTCCAAGAAAAATATAAGCTAAACTTTCAAGTTATTTTGAGAAAGCCATAGACCTATGTGATGATACATGAAAACTTTATTAAGGCTAAATCCTTCAAACAAAATTAGGGTCAAATTTTTTTTATTTCAAATTTCACATTACATAGGACTAAAGCCCTCGATAATATCATTTTGCATCAATTCAGGGTTAAAACCCTCACTGATTGACACGCGAAATAAATTTCTAAGGACTAAAGCTCTCACTAATTGGCTCATAAAATTTCTTGTGGCTAAAGCCATCACCCACGCTCCCTCTCTTTTAGTTACAACTTTTTCCTCCTCCTTGTCTTCTCTTCTAATTTATGAGCACCATATTCTACATATGTTCTCTAGTTTACTTCATTTTCGAGTTCTTCTTAGTATATAATTTATTTTTATTATATTTTCAAAATGTATATTAATAATGTTATTCGAATATTATTTTTTTTTGTTTGTTGATTTCTGTGTTATTTTTCATATAGTAAAATGTGTTTGATGTGAAAATTTAAAAATTAAAATTTTAGATGTTTGATTTTTTTATTTAAATTTGCAATAAAAAATGTATATTGCATTTATTGTGCATTTTTTAACATATAATAATTGAGCAAAATTTTTTGTGAAATAATATTTGTTGAATTTATTGAGAACTTTTTTGAAATTTAGAATAGGTTAGCATATTTATGGTGCATTTTTGGAAAATTTGTTAATTTGCATATTTGAAAACACTTAAATTTTTATTTTACTTTTCATTTAATATATGTGCATTATTGTATACATGTTATTTAATTTGAATTTTATTTGTATTTTAAGAAAGCATATTTTAATTTGTAGTATACTAGTATATTATAATTTTATGTCATCAATTAATTATAAAAATATTTAATATTGTTATACTTAATATAATGCTTTATTATTTTGCTTTATTTTCAAATTTATTCATATCTTATTAATCACTTTAAATTATTTAATTAAAAATGATTCTGAAAATAATTTAATAATTATAAAAATAATTTTTATTTTGTAATGAAAATGAGAATGTATTCAATTTTATATAAATTTATAATATTTTATAATAATTAAATTATATTTATAAATAATATATAATTAAATTTTTACCAAAATAAATTTATAAAATTTAATTTTGATGAATTTTAATTATATTTTTAATAAATAAAATAAAATTTAATTTAATGCAATTATTTTAATATGAATGTTAAATAAAATGATTTATTTTATTTTACTTTTGTGATAATTTTCAAGGGTCTTTACATGTGAAATGTGTAATAGGTGAGGATGGTAAGGGCTATAGTCCTGAGAAACATTATGATATGTGAATTTAGTGAGAGCTTTCCAAAAATTTAAATAAGTTTTATGAGGGCTTTGGCCTTAGATATAGTTCCTTTTTTTTATTAATTAAGAAAAAAGGTATTTTGTTAGAACTTTAGCCTTTGGTATCATTTTCAATCAGTGCTATAACTACGCCAAAAATAGGATTTTACAGTGCTTTTTTTAATCTACTTACAGCGTTTTTTCAAAAAAAAAAAAAGCGACGTGGAATCGAGCGTTGTAAAAGATACAACAACGCTTTTTAAAAAGCGCTAAATCATGTAAATAGAACGCGCGCTTGTTATGCATATTTTACAACGCTTTTTAAAAAAGCGCTGTAAAATGCGCACATAATATGCATTATTATGCACATTTTACAGCGCTTATTTGAACAAGTACCGTAAAATGTGCATATATAATTCATATATTGGGTGTGCCTTTTACAGCGCTTTTTTGAACAAGCACTATAAAATGTAGACTCATAATTCATATATTTGGTGTGCCTTTTACAACGCTTTTTTGAACAAGCGCTGTAAAATATAGACCCATAATTCATATATTTGGTGTGCATTTTACAACGCTTTTGAAAATAAGCGCTGTAAAATGTCCACCCAATACACATTTAACAACGTTTTTTCATAAAAGCGCTTTTGTGTTTATTTTTTTTAAAACGTTGTAAATTAAATTTTTGAAAAGCGCTTTTTAGCTTTTTATGGTATTTTTTTAAGAAAGCGCTGTCTTTTATCTTTTTATCCAAAATTATTTTGATCCAGAATCAGTTCACACAACACAATCAGAATCTGTTCACAATCAGTTCACACAACACAGCAAAACATATTCAAATACCATAAGCAGTTCACACAATCAGATACATATATATAACCATGTAACTCTGTAATTTACAACCTAATTAACTATATTCAGATACATATATAACCTAATTTACAATCTAATTAACTACATATTCATATGCATGTTCATATATTGTCCTATGATCATATACATATAATAACTAAAAAAATATACAGAATATGCACTAGTTACCTTATAATATTCAGATCCCTTGCCCAGCAGCATGCTATTTCCCAGAAAATCAAATAATTTTCATTTCAAGCACATACTCACACCATTCTTCCTTTAATTCCATTAGATCTTCCTCAGAATATGATGGACTGGAATTGTGAAAGTACTGCAATATAAAAATTGAACATACTATATTAAGTTAGTATCAAATATATATATAATTTATATATGAAAATCATATATTAACGAAAATACAGGACCATTTCTGGGATAATAGTTTTATTCTTGTCAACAATCTCCTTCATGAATCTCAATATGTAGTACCCACAATCGATGTTGTTTGTTTGACGAGAGCACTGTAAAATAAAACATATAAGTTAATAAAATATTTGTGCATTAATCGTAAAGGCATATATTTGTAAATGAAATTTTAAAGGCTTATATTTCAAACCTTTATTGGAATCCATGTGATATTATTAGACTTTTGCTTCAACACTGTAGCACCTCTTTGAGCTCAAAAAACTTGTAAGGCACTATCGAATGAATAAATGTGATTATTATAACATGAACAAACACATTATTTATATATATATATATATATATATATATGTAAGAAATAAATGAATATTACCTACGTGTCGAACATAGTCTTTATTTCAGAGTGATTGTTGTAATTGTCATGCAAGGGATCCAAATAGTATATAACTTCAGAGACCGCATTGATTGCAAATAGCACCCAATGTGCCCTACAACAACAAAAATTTGGTTAAGCAACTTTGTTTATACACAACTAATAAATTAAAATCTCATCAATTAAAAAAGATATAAATAAATAATATATAATTACGTACTCTGAATTATATGGTGCAAAGAACAATTTATCCTTTTCTATATTTCCTAATAAAATATCTACAATGTATATCTTTACATTTCCTGGATCAAGTTTGCACATAGCTTGTGCGGAGACAAGAATGAGTATTTATTTGACAATTTGCACGTGCACATGACCTTCTCATATAAAAACCTTCAATGAAAATTTTAAACTAGATTAATTACCAATACATTTAATTAATTACCAATAAATGCAATTAAAAGTATTTTTTACCTTATGTACAAGCTCATGACAGTGGCACTAAGCTCCTTATGCTTGAGAAGTTCGTAAATGCATTCCTTTTCGAGAAATTCATCATACTCCTCTCCGAATATATCTTTATTCATGGGTACGATGCGCGAATCGTCGTTGCTGCCCATGTTCCGTTTTACTTGGATGTCAAGACACACCCCGTATTTACCAAGACATGGCTGACTTATTTTAGGAGCAGCAACAACAACGACCAATTTTCCCCGATCCAGTTTTCTTGCTGCAACTTTGGCAGCTTTATTACCCTCCAGCCTTTGTGATTTGGCAGCTCTATTACCCTCCAATTTTTGTGGTTTGTTGCCTTTTTTTGGCTGTACGGGTGGTTTATTTAATTGGATCTACAAAGATGAGGTTAAATGTAAGTTTATTGAAACTGAAAAAATGACAAACCATAGGGAATAAATGTGACAAACCTTTTCGAGAGATGTAACTGATTTGTTTCTGGGAATCTTTTTATCATTCCCTTTAGTCACCAATCTTGCTTTATTTCTTACAACTTTTCCTTCTTCGTCTAGTTTGTTTCTGAAAACCCATCGTGTTCCAATAATTGTTTGATCTTGAGGATTTGGAACAAGAGTCCATACTTCATTTTTTTCGAATTGGAGAAACTCTTCTTTCATTGCATCGATCCATGATTGATCGATTATGGCTTCTTTAATGGATTTTGGCTCATCTTGAGAGATCATTGCAATATTGTTGTTTACAGTATCTCTAAAGGACCTTCTTGTTCTAATGCCATCAGCTGTGTCTCCAATAATCTGATCTGGAGGGTGGTCATCTACTAACCTCCAGCTTTTAGGAGGATTTTGAAAAGAAGATTGATCATCAGTCTTATTCTCCAGAAGATCGATATGTTGTGTCTGTTCAGATTGATCTTCTTCCTCTTCATCTTTCTTTTTCACATCAAGATCATCAAACTCATCAAACCGAATATGTATACTGATTTCCTCAACTTTGGTTCTTAAATTAAACACATGATATCCTTTAGATTCTGTTGAGTATCCTAGGAAAATAGCTTTGTCTGATTTCGCATCGAATTTTCCTAAATTATCTTTATTGTTTAAGATATAACAATGAAATCCAAAAATGTGAAAATATGAAATGTTTGGTTTTCTATTTTTCCAGATTTCGTTGGGTGTTTTGTTTATTATTTTTATGATTGAAACACGATTTAATATGTAACATGAAATATTTATAGCTTCAGCCCAAAAATATTTTTCTACATTTGATTCTTCCAAGATTGTTCTTGCCATCTCTTGTAATGTTCTATTCTTTCTCTCAACAACTCCATTTTGTTGTGGAGTTCTTGCACAAGATAGATTATGTGTGATGCCAAGTTCATCAAAAAAGGTTTTGAAAGATGCATTAATGAATTCACCACCATGATCACTTCTTACATAAATGATTTTGGATTCCTTTTCATTTTGAACTTTTTTACAAAAATTTTTGAAAGCATCAAAAACATCATCTTTCTGTTTTAAAAACAACACCCATGTATATCTAGAAAAATCATCAACAATGACAAATCCATATTTCATACCTCCTAAACTCATGGTTTTGATAGGACCAAAAAGATCAATGTGAAGTAATTCAAGAGGTTTTTTGGTTGATATAAAGCCTTTTGGATGAAACATAGATTTTACTTGTTTTCCTTTTGCACATGCTTCACAAATTTTATCTTTTTCAAAATTTATTTTAGGAAGTCATCTAACTAGATCTAAGTTAGAAAGTTTTGAAATTGTTTTCATACTCAAATGTCCAGTTCTCTTATGCCATATCCATTTGTCTTTATTTATGGACATGAGGCAAGATTCAACTGGTAATTCTTCAATGTATAGTATATAAAGGTTTTTCTTTCTAGATGCAGAAAATATGATTTCTCCAGAATTTGCCATTCCCACTTCACATATGTTTGGTTTAAAAACAACTTCAAAGCCATTATCACAGAGTTGACTAATGTTAAGAAGATTGTGTTTTAATCATTCAACATATTGAACATAATTGATTTTGGCAGAATTTATTTTACCTATGGTTCCTTTTCCTTTTGTAACACCCCAATTTTCAAAGCGAGGGTGTATATTTTTTTTCCAAAACAAAATCATTTAACAAAGAAATAAATAAGGAAATACCTTTGGATAAATATTTAAGTCATTATAATTTATAAGCAGCGAAATAGTTTTTCGAAATATGAATCCAAAGTATTTACACTTCAAAAAATGGTACATGGAATCCATCGAAAATAATATGTCATACTGACAATATTAGTACAGGTACAATCTTTCAATTTAAAATAAACGCAATCTAAAAGAAAGACATCTGTTCCCTCCATGTCAACCTAATCTGATCATTCTACAAACAAACAAAAACTATACACCCTAAGTGATCTCCACGCGCCCCGTAAGATCCTCGTAACATAGCTCCAGTCAGGCATTCCCATCTACATTCCCATCCACAGGGTACAAACCGGTAGGATTGTCCTGGCTCTCATCTGAGGGCAAAGCCCAGATTTCCACAATAGTTGTAAAGGGTCACCAACCGAAATTAACAGTTAACACATAACATTTAAGTTTTTAAATGCACAAAATAACCTTTCAACTTAGCATGCACCTTAAAAGGGTTTTCCATATGCTAAATGTTCATACAATACTTGCCAAATAAAAATGAAATCCAATAAAGTTTTTAATCAATCAAGTAATAAATAACTGACCAATCCATTGATGAAACAATTGAGCAATCGATTATCTGACTCAGAGTAAGAGTTTCTACTAAGCAAATTGATTCAGAAGTCGATTTCTTGAAGATTTTTAGTGAAACCTATACTCTGGGCTTAAATCAATCGATTGGGCAATCGATTTAATGAAGAGCTGAGCCCCTGTAATAAATCCAATCGATTGGCTAATCGATTTTGACCAATTAGCTGAGCTACTGTAATAGCCCAAATCGATTGGCAAATCGATTAGCTCAATATCTTTTCAAGATTCAAGAAAACAGGAGCTCAATATCTTAATTGGTTTATGAAACATATTTACAAAATCGATTGGCACATCGATTTTGTTAAAATAACTGAGCTCCTGTAATACATCAAATCGATTGGCAAATAGATTTTTATAAATGGCTTTTCACAGAATCGATTTGGGAATCGATTTCCCTGAATGTTTTTCTAAAACTACATAAACTAACTCAATCACATTCACACACAACTCCAAAACCGAACACTTAGGAATTTCACCACAATCACCACGACAACTTGAGTTTTGAAATAGTTTTACAATCAATCACACTTACACACAATATCGATACATAACACTTAGCAATTTCAACACAATTACCACGACATCTCAAGTTCAAACACTCAATCATGAACATGAATCAAACACGACTCGTGTGCCAAGCACCCTAATGCAATGCGTATATGCCAAAATGCATGGACTCGGAATTCCAAACCAAAACCCTCATCGAAGGGTCGTAAATCATAATTGTACCGCCTATCGCAGGCCGAAGTACCAATTACCGAGGTGCCACCTATCACGGGTCTGCACGATTTACTAAAAAGCGTAAACCATAAACGTACTGCCTATCACGGGCCCGTACCGTTTACCGAGGTGCCACCTATCACGGGTCTGCACAGTTTACTAAAAAGAAATGTAAATCGTAAATGTACCGCCATCACAGGCCAAAGTACTATTTACCAAGGTGCCACCTATCACGGGTCTGCACAATTTACAAAAAACCGTAAATCGTAAATGTACCGCCTATCACGGGCCAAAGTACTATTTACCAAGGTGCCACCTATCACGAGTCTGCACAATTTACAAAAACGTAATTCATAAATGTACCGCCTATCACAGGCCAAAGTACTATTTATCAAGGTGCCACCTATCACGGGTCTGCATGATTTATAGAAAAATGAAAATGCATGAGCATACTCTGACTCCATCCACGACAATCGTTAAGCAAATGCAGATATTAAAAGATTGCCCATTTTTAATACTCATTTAACTCTAACAGTTTTCACAACAATCGTTAAGTAAACAGAGATATTAAAAGATTCCCCATTTCTAATACTCGTTTAACTCTAACGATTTTCACTGCAAACATTAAGTAAACAGAGATATTAAGAGATTCCCCATTTTTAATACTCGTTTAACTCTAATGGTTTTCACGACAAACATTAAGTAAACAAGGATATTAAGAGATTCCCCATTCTCAATACTCATTTAACTTAAACGATTTTCACAACAAACTTTAAGTAAACAGAGATATTAAAAGATTCCCCATTTTTAATACTCGTTTAACTCTAATGGTTTTCATGACAACATTAAGTAAACGTAGACATTAAGAGATTCCCCATTCTTAATACTCGTTTAACTCTAATGGTTTTCAAATTCCACACAAAACATACTTAAACCTCATTTGCTCAAAATCATACAATAAGCATTAATTCATTTCTCCACAAAATCCAACCATACACATATCAAATTTCATAAGCATTAATTATGAACACGTCAAATACGACGAACACCAGTCATCACAACATACCACTCAAACACATCAAACCTCATTTGCTCAAAATCATACAATAATGAGTTAAATTCATTTTCCCCCAAATCAATACTTCAACCCTAACAAAATTCTTTTCCACAAAACCACAAATAAATCCCTAAATGCAAACTAAAAGTTTGGAAGGAGCCCTTACCTTCACGTTAGCTTTAACGTGCGATTACGGTACCGCGAGTAAATCCGATAAAATCTCTGCTGCGACGTCGCTTCCAATGTTGGTTCCCTAGCACCGTAGCATGGTAGTGAGCAACTTTCCCTTCTATCTCTTTGCGAAATGAAGCTTAGATCTAGATGAAATATGGAGGTTTGTGTTTGACGGTTTTAAAATCACTAACACCGTTTTCGAATCCGAGAAGGAGGAAGAAGCTGGAAATTTGATCATTCTCACCCACTAAGCCTTGGGTTTCTTTTCTTGAACTAAAAGGAAGCAAAGAAAACAAAAGAGGAAGGAGGAGGATGAGAGTTTCACGTGAGGTAGGGAGAGGAAGAAGACGAAAATGTTTTCTTTCTTTCTTTCTCTTTTCCTTTCTTCCTTTTTCCTTCCTTTCTATTTCTTTTCTTTCTATTTCCTTTCTTTTTCCCTCCACACAAACACATATATATATATTAATTATAATTAACAAATATCTCAAAATATCTAGATATTTATTAAAATTACCATTTCACCCATAACTTCCCAAACCACTTTTTGTTAAAAATATCTACTCTCGTCGCAACTCAATTGACATATGCAATTTTTTGCAGCCTGTGATATTTTTAACGAAACAACCCAGAATTTAATTCTTCGTAAAGGATTCACCGTACTTAATTTAATTTATTTATCGACGAATAATTTTAATCGGGGTATCAAAATATACTTTTGGGCATTTAAGCTCACAAAATATTAATAACTTGGCTAAAAAGCATCCGAGTTCAATACCCAAAATACACTAAAATACATAAAGTATAATTTAAAATGATGGGTCTTACATTACTACCTCCCTAAAATTAGTTTCGTCCTCGAAACTACGCGTCGATAAATAACTCTGGGAGTTGTTCTCTCATCTTGCTCTCCAGTTCCCAAGTCGCATCTCCAATAATTGGGTTCCAAATCACCTTGACCAATTCATGCAGAAATCTGATATGTTATCCTTGGTCCTCAATCACTTAATCTTCCTGTCATCAATTCTCACAGGTGGTACATCGAATGACAAGTTATCCTTTAGCTGGATTGTGTCTGGTTCGATCACATGAGATGGATCTGCAAGATATTTCCTCAATTGTGACACATGAAACACGTCATGAATATTGGACAGTATCGGAGGCAATGCAATCCGATAAGCAACATGACCAATTCATGTAGAAATCTGATATGGTCCAATGAATTTCGAAGTCAACTTCTTCTATTTCAATGCTCTACCAACTCCAGTAATAGGTGTGACTCTTAGAAGTACATGGTCACCCTGTTCGAATTCTAAAAGTCTGCGACGCCTGTCCACGTAACTCTTCTAACGATCTTGTGAAGTCTTCATTTTCTCCTTGATCTTCCTTACCTTAGCTGTAGTCTGTTGCACCATCTCTGGTATGACAATCATACTTTCACCATCCTTATACCAACACAAGGGCGTTTGACACTTGCGCCCATATAAGGCCTCATATGGTGCAATTCCAATACTTGCGTGGAAGCTATTGTTGTAGGTCAACTCAATCAACGGAAGTACATCATCCCAACTTCCTCTATCATCTAATACACATGTTCTCAATAGATCTTCCAGGGACTGATTTGTCCTTTCAGTCTGTCCGTTCGTTTGTGGATGGTAAGCTGAACTCAATCGTAGTTTTGTTCTCAACGCTTTGTGCAATGCTCCCCAAAAATGTGATGTGAACTTCAGATCACATTCTGATACAATACTCGATGGTACTCTGTGTAATCTCACAATCTCAACAATGTAGATCTTTGTTAGCTTATCTACCTTATAGGTAGTCTTTACTAGCAAAAAGTGTGTGGATTTAGTTAGTCGATCCACTATCACCCATATAGAATCATTCTTTCTCCTTGTTTTAGGAAATCTAGTTATAAAATCCATGGAAATATTGTCCCACTTCCATTCAGGTATATCTAAAGGTTGCAACATCCCAGTAGGTCGCTGATGTTCCACCTTTGCTTTCTGACAAGTTAGGCAAGTTGATACATACTCCGCTACATGTTTCTTCATTCCTGGCCACCAATAATTTTGTCTCAAATCTTGATACATCTTTGTTGCTCCAGGATGAATACTCAACATACTCTTATGAGCCTTTTCTAAAATTGTTTTCCTAATTTCTATAATTTCTGGTACACAAATCCTACCATTACATCGCAAAATATTATTCGATCCAATCTTGAACTCTATTGTCTTCCCTTGCACTATTAGATTCCTCTTCTCTTGAATTAAGAAGTCATCTTGAGAATTTGCAATGTCTTCAAGCAGTCCACTCGAAATCTTAATCGTTCTGAATTTCAAAATTTTCAAGGCAAACTCTATGTTCAAGTGCAGGTCTCTAAAAGCTTCCCACAACTCTTGTTGTCTAGCCATAATTGTTGAAGACACTGATACACTTCTTCTACATAACGCATCAGCCACTACATTGGCCTTTCCAGGGTGGTACTGTAGTGTGAAATCAAAATCCTTGAGAGTCTCCATCCATCGTCTCTGGCGCATGTTCAATTCCTTCTAATCAAACAAATATTTCAAACTTTTATGGTCACTGAACACTGTGAACGTGCACCCATATAAATAGTGCCTCCAGATCTTCAATGCAAAAACAACAACAACAAGCTCCAAATCATGAGTAGGATAGTTTCTCTCATGAATCTTCAATTGCCTTGAGGCATAAGCCACAACTTTCTTGTGTTGCATCAGAACACATCCCAAACCTTACTGGGTGCAAATCAATAAAAAATTCCACTTCTCTTACTGGTGGTAATCCTGGGATTTCCGTTGGAAATACGTCCCGGTACTCATTGACGAGCATCACATCTTCTATGTCCACATTAATCTTTGCCTCCACATTAGCCAGAGACAAAAACTCACGAGTTCCTTCTCTTAGCGACACTTGAAGTTTGTTGGCGGCTAGATACTTAACAACTCCTGGTTCAGGGAAAAGAACCAATTTACGAGCACAATCCAAGATCACATATTGGTAAGACATCCAATCCATAACGATAATGACCTCGAGTGATTGTAGAGGTAAACAAATCAAATTAACCAAGAAATCCCTATTCTGAATAGTTATTTGACAATTGTAAACATGCAGAATTTACTGTCAAAGTCTTAGCAGGTGTGGAAACAACCAAATCAAAAGGTAAAGCAGACACATATAACTTCAAACGACTCACACAATCCATAGCAATGAAGGAATGGGTTGCCCCCAAATCAAAAAGTGCAGTTAGTGTGTTACCTGCAATCTCACAGTCACGTTGAATCAGATTGTCAGATGGATTTCCATCTTCAGCACTCACACAATAAATGCTTCCACTAGCAGTAGGACGAGTGGCCCTAGTTACATTCACAATTGGTTCTACCTTCGGAGTCGTACAATCCTTTGCCATGTGTCTTGGCTTATGACAATTGTAGCAGGTGAGAGTATTAGGGGTACAGGCGTTAGCATAATGTTCCTCTTCCCCACATCGGACCACTCGTCCCAATTGTCTCCTGAAATTCTGATTTCCTGGGCGATTTTGCCCACCGTTGTTATTTTGTGGTCGATTATAAGGTTTAGCAACTTGTTTCCCCTTGTTGTTTTGATAATTCACCCAACTAGGCCCTCATGTACTAAAATTCCCTCCTCGGCTAGCCCTCTTATTTTTCATATCTTCCACTTCTCTACATTTTTCCACAAGCACTTGAAAACGTTGAATTCCCAAGGGTAAGACAGAGTCTTGAATATCATACTTTAGTCCGTCTTGGAAGCGATGACACAAGAATGGTTCATCAATCTCTTCACGGAAAAACCTGAAATGCCTCGATAGCGATTCAAACTTAGCAGCATATTCGCCCACAGTCATGTTCCTCTGATGAAGTTTCAGAAAATCATCACCCAGTTTAGTCCTGGTATCATCGGGAAGTATTTGTTTAAAAACTTCTTTTTGAATGATTTCTAGTTCACCTCCTCGTGAGCTGATCCCATCAATAACCTTGTACTCCTCCACCAGTACTCAGCATCCCCCAATAGCATATAAGTGGCATAGTTAACCTTCACTCCCGCCTAACAGTTAATCATTTCAAAGATCTTTTCCACTTCTTGGATCCATTGACCCGCTTTCTCTGAATTCTCATCCCCCTTAAAATTGGGAGGATTGTAACGACGAAAGTCTTCTAATCCTCTTGACTCTGCAACACGGATCTCTCTTTCCCTCTTTTCAAGATCACGTTGAGTCTTGGCAGCAGTATGTGCAGCAACAGAAGCAGCCATGTTATTCATAGCCTCCGCCATTCGATCATCCCTATTAGCATTGGCTCTCGGAGCGTCATTCCTTCTTGGCGGCATGGTTTTCCTATAAAACCATCATCAACTAGAGTCTTAACACTACTTCAAATAATTCCAAAACTAACTTCCGACCACATCAACACATAATAATTATTTTGGACCTGACAACTCAAACCACCTAAACCGACACATGATCAAATAACAACTCCCAACCTACAGGTTGACCTGCAATCTATAACCAAAGGCTCCACAGCCCCTAAAGAAAACCAAACCAAAGCTCGGATACCACAATGTAACACCCCGATTTTCAAAGCGAGGGTGTATATTTTTTTTTTCAAAACAAAATCATTTAACAAAGAAATAAATAAGGAAATACCTTTGGATAAATATTTAAGTCATTATAATTTATAACCAGCGAAATAGTTTTTCGAAATATGAATCCAAAGTATTTACACTTCAAAAAGTGGTTCATGGAATCCATCGAAAATAACATGTCATGCTGACAATATTAGTACAGGTACAATCTTCCAATTTAAAATAAACACAATCCAAAAGACAGACATCTGTTCCCTCTATGTCAACCTAATCTGATCACCTAATCTGATCATTCTACAAACAAACAAAAACTATCCACCCTAAGTGATCTCCACGTGCCCCGTAAGATCCTCGTAACATAGCTCCAGTCAGGCATTCCCATCTACATTCCCATCCACAGGGTACGAACTGGTCGGATTGTCCTGGCTCTCATCTGAGGGCAAAGCCTAGATTTCCACAATAGTTGTAAAGGGTCACCAACCGAAATTAACAGTTAACACATAACATTTAATTTTTTAAATGCACAAAATAACCTTTCAACTTAGCATGCACCTTAGCGTGGTAGTGAGCAACTTTCCCTTCTATCTCTTTGCGAAACGAAGCTTATATCTAGATGAAACATGGAGGTTTGTGTTTGACAGTTTTAAAATCACTAACATCGTTTTCGAATCCGAGAAGGAGGAAGAAGCTGGAAATTTGATCCTTCTCACCCACTAAGCCTTGGGTTTCTTTTCTTGAACTAAAAGGAAGCAAAGAAAACAAAAGAGGAAGGAGGAGGATGAGAGTTTTGTGCGAGGCAGGGAGACGAAGAAGACGAAAATGTTTTCTTTCTTTCTCTTTTCCTTTCTTCCTTTTTCCTATATTCTATTTCTTTTCTTTCTATTTCATTTCTTTTTCCCTCGACACAAACATATATATATATATATATATATATATATATGTATATATATTAATTATAATTAACAAATATCTCAAAATATCTAGATATTTATTAAAATTACCATTTCACCCATAACTTCCCAAACTACTTTTTGTTAAAAATATCTACTCTCGTCGCAACTCAATTGACAGATGCAACTTTTACCAGCCTGTGATATTTTTAACAAAACTGCCCAGAATTTAATTCTTCGTAAAGGATTCACCGTACTTAATTTTATTTATTTATCGAGGAATAATTTTAATCGGGGTATCAAAATATATTTTTAGGCATTTAAGCTCACAAAATATTAATAACTTGGCTAAAAAACCTCTGAGTTCAATACCCAAAATACACTAAAATACATAAAGTATAATTTAAAATTATGGGTCTTACACCTTTTATCTTGGCTTGATCGTTGTTTCCGAATGTTATAGATCCTCCATCCTTTTTAATAAATGACATGAAGTAGTTTTTGTCACCCGTCATATGCCTTGAACAGCCACTGTCCAAAAACCATGGCCTTTTCTTGACATATAGAAATCCATCCTGCATAATTTGTTAGATCATTCTTAGGCACCCACTTGTGTTTGGGTCCTGAGGAGTTAGCTTTGAAATATGGTTTTATATTTGTAAATGATTTCTCAGAATGATCAATCTTAGATTTAGAAGATCCTTCTTTTGAAACTTGTTTAAAAAATTGAACGTTTGTTGTTTCTGATATGCCTTCAGATTGATCTAAAGATCGTTTTTTTAGTTTCTTAGACAAACTTTCTTTAACTATCAAATGTTTTTCTGGTTTAAGATTTCTTCCTTTCCTATTTTTTATATCTCTTTTTGTAAAGTAACATGCAAATTCTAAATGTCCTATTTTGTCTCAATATGAACATTTGATTTTGCATTTTTCTTCTCTTAATTCAGGAACAAAGAAGGTTTCATAGATTTTGGTTTTTTGTGTTTTGTCAAAGCCCAGCCCAGCTTTATAAAAAATCCCAACTTGAGATCCCCTGATTTTCTAAAATGTTTCAGTTGCTTTAATAAAGTTTTTCAAATCATTTTTAAGAGTTTCAACTTCAGCCTTATGAAGATCGTTCTTTGTTAGTAAGGATTGATCTGGCTTTGGATAAGATCGTTCTTTGTCTGTAAAGATCGATCTTTACTTTCTGATTTTTTTGTTTCCAGATTTATAAAGTTGGAATCCTTCAGATTTTGAATGATCTCTTTAAGTTTGTCATTCATGATCTGAATCTTTTCTTTCTCTTCTTTTTCTATGTGAAACTTCTCTTTAAAAAACCACATTTTTGAATAAGAAAGTTTGAATCATTTAGCAAATTATCAAATTCGATTTCCATTTGCTTGCATATAAGACATGGTTCGGAAATTACCTCAGGTTCTTCAATGTTTTCCATTAGACACGGATTGGCTTCTTCAGGTTCATCCGTTTCTGATTCATCAGATTCATCCCAGGTTGCCATCACGGACTTCTTTTTAAAAGGAAATTTCTTTGGTCCTTTTTTGTTTGATGGACATTCCGTTTTGTAATGTCCTTGCTTGTTACATCCAAAACAAGTGATTTTGCTTTTATCAATCTCAGCCTTGAATTCCTTTCTATCTGGAGAACCCTTTTTGATCTGGTCTCTTCTTCTCATCATTCTTTGTATCTTTCTTGAGAGAAGAGCAATTTCTTCATCAACATCTTCTTGGCTGTCTTTCGAATCACTTATCTCATTTGTTTGTTGAATGTTTGGTGAGTTTTGAGATGCTTTTAAGGCTATTACTTTGTTTTTCTTTACAGGCTTGTCTTCTAGTAGTAATATTTCATGTGCCCTGAGAGTTCCTATAAGTTCTTCCAAGCCTAACACTTCAAGACTTTTTGCTTGACTTATAGCTATCACCATTGGTCTCCATATGATTGGAAGACATCTCATAATTTTCTTACTCTGTCTTGTACTGAATAAGCTTTACCAAGGGAACGCATTTCGTTCACTATAGTTGTGAACCTCGAATACATTTCATCTATTGTTTCTCCTTGATTCATTTCAAACAATTCGAACTTTTGTATACCAATGTCAATTCTTGTTTCCTTAACATGACTTGTTCCCTCATGGTGAGTTCGCAATGTGTCCCATACCTTCTTGGCCGTATCACATTCATCTACTCTTTCACTTTCTTCCCTACTTAAAGCGCATGATAAAAATAGTTGAGCTTTTGAGTTTAAGAGTACCTTGGATTTATCATCTGGTGTCCAATCTGATTCTTTCTTTTCAGTTGATGTTGGATCGTTTTGGTCTACTCTTGGTATAAAATCTCCATCTGTGATGATTCTCCACATACCTGTATCTTGTGATTTTAGGAACAATTGCATTTTGCCCTTCCAAAAGTAATAATATGAGCCATCAAAGTATGGTGGTCTGTTTGAAGACCCTCCTTCAGCTATATACTTAGCTTTTGACATTTTTCTTCCTGAATCTTTTACTCTAACACTTTGTAGGTGTTTTAAATTTTAGAGACTGGCTCTGATGCCAATTGAAGTAGAAATATCAATTATAAGGAAGGGGGGTTTGAATTATAATTGTCTCCTTTTTAAAAATTATGTTTTAAAAATTTTATCTACGCTTAAGATTTATCTTAGCAGTGATGAAGAACAATCTTTACTGAGAAGATTAATCTTTGCTTTGTAAAAGATCAATCTTTAGTTTGAAAAAACAGTAATATCAATTTTACCAAAATATGTTTTTTCAAAGATAAGTAAATAGAGATAGAAAGAGTACACAGATATTTTATCCTGGTTCATCCAAACACGGGTTACGTCTAGTCCTCACAAGAGTGAGATTTTCCACTATGTGCTCAAAGGCTAGATTGTTCTTGATGTACACTTTTTCTTCAGATCAATCTTACACTTTACACACCTCTTACCCTTCTATCTAGAAAGGATTTCTACCTTACTATTTGTAAAGACTTTAACAACACGTCTTTACAACTTACTCAAGATTTGTCAAAACAATCTTGAGTTACAAAGTGATGATGTTGAGGTTGTTTAGAATTTACTGTTTTCTCAACACTTGTTTGAGAAATATATTCTGTTGATCAAACAATATTTGAATGATTGCAGCACCAGAAATAAAGACAAAAACAACAAGCTATGAAAAAGAATTTGAGAAACTTGAGTATGATCGAAGGAATTGATCTTTTGCTTAGTGCAGGTTGTTGTGTTTTGTTCTTCAGTTTGCAGCTGCATTTATAGAGTTCCAGAGAGCTTAGGACAACTAATATGGCCGTTGGAAAAGGTTCAGTTGTCGTAAAAGAGTTGTTGAAAAACCTGTCATGGCTTAAGATTGTTCTGCTGCATCAAAAGATCGATCCAAGATTGATCTTTTGGTCTGTTTATGAAAACAGCCTGTTCCCTATGCATTGTGTCAGTATGTCGGCCTTGATTATGTCCTTTGTCAGTTATGTGTGCAGGCTTTTAAAAAGTTCAAATCAACAGTGTACTTCACTACATATAGCTTTGTACTTGTACTTGCTTTATGTAAAGAATGATCTTTATGCCTTAATTTGAAGTATGCCTTGATTCTTCAAATTTTTGAACACATGTGATTTTAACTGTTCTCTTGCTAATTCTCTATGAGAGTGAATGTGGCTTCCAGGAATGATCAGATTGTGTGGAGATAGATTATTTGCTGCTAAGAATGTTCTTTGTATTATTGGCAGAAATATTCATATTGATCTTTGTCTTCAAAAGATCAATCTTTTTGTCAATCTTCATTCTTTAAGAATCAATCTTTTGATACATATCTTATCACACTCAAATGCACATGTTAAAAATCAAAACATTTTAGAATTATAATTAATAATCTTTGATTAATCTTTTGTTTTGTTTATCATCAAAATATTTAATTGAGATTTTGTCTTAACAAATGTCGGGTAATGTTTGACTTGAAGATTTCACATAGCAGAGCTTAGAACTCTTCGAAGTAATTAACATAATATCACCATTGTCAAAATAAACATTCAATAATATTAATTACAAAAATAACTTCAATTAAAAAATAAAAATAAAAACTAAATATATAATATAATATAATATAATATAATATAATATAATATAATATAATATAATATAATATAATATAATATAATATAATATAATATAATATAATATAATATAATATAATATAATATAATATAATATAATATAATATAATATAATATAATATAATATAATATAATATAATATAATATAATATAATATAATATAATATAATATAATATAATATAATATAATATAATATAATATAATATAATATAATATAATATAATATAATATAATATAATATAATATAATATAATATAATATAATATAATATAATATAATATAATATAATATAATATAATATAAACTTACCAAAATTCAAGCAAGCTTGGAGGAATAATTTTTATAGAGAGAAGCCTGGTTGATCTTTAGTGGCAGCCAAAACAGCCACAATGAGCAACATATATATGGCTTTTGTGGCAGCCAAAACGGTCAGAAAGGTAGGTGTTTGTGGCAGCCTGGGCGGCCACAAATGGCAGGGATATTGTGGCGGCCTTTGCAGCCACAAAAGGTAACGTCACTTTGGGATTTTGTGGCGGCCTTTACCCTCACAAAAGGTTGATTTTGTGGCTGAAAAAACCCTCACAAAAATCTTAAAAATTTAGGTGTATTTTGTGGCTGCCTAAGCCTTCACAAAATCACAACGTTGTGATTTTGTGAGGGCTTAGGCAGCCACAAAATCCACCTACATTTTGAAGCTTTTGTGAGGGCTTTTTTATTCACAAATAAATACCAATTTCAATTTTTGTATTTGTGAGGGCTTTTTCGGTCACTAATTTGTGAGGGTTTTTTTCAGCCACAAAATATTTATAAAATTGGCCACAAATGAGGGGACTTCTTGTAGTATATACAGATGCCAGTTGGGCAACTTATGTTGAGGACCATGCTTCCACAAGTTGATGAATCTTCAACCTTGGTGGAGATGCAATTTCTTGGGGATCAAAGAAATAAATTTGCATTACTGACTCCACTATGGCTGTAGAGTTCACTTCCCTAGCTGCAAGTAGTAAAGAAGCAGAGTGGATAAGAAATTTAATGTATGAGATACCAATTAGGCCAAAGCCAATGGCACCGATATCCATATATTGTGATAGTCAATCCACACTATCCAAAGCATATAGCCAAGTATATAATGGAAAATCTAGACATATTGGTCTAAGACATAGCTATGTAAAAGATTTAATTTTCAATGGAGTAATATCCATTGTATTTGTAAGAATTGGAAATAATCTTGCAAATCCTTTGATGAAAGGTCTGACAAGGGACATGGTGTTGAAGACATCATTGGGGATGAGACTCAAGCCCATATCTAATTAATCATCAATGGTGGAAAATCGACTCACACTTGAGTAATATCAAGTCTTGAGTTCAATGATAAAAGTACAATATTAGAGTGATTGCAAGTACTTAAATATAGATACATCCCAAAGGTTGAAAGTACTTGGACCATATGTATATAGTTGGAAAATTGAGTTTTACTCTTAATAGATATATAGCATAAATTTGATGAAATACATATTATGGGTGTATTTTTGATATAGTCTACCTATGTGAGGATGAAGTGAGGCCGCTTTAGAGGGTTAAAAAGTTTGGCTCTTAAATTCCCATGAAAAGGATACATGACACAAGGCCTTAACAAATGTGTCGCATTTATAATTCTTTCGATAATACTGAGATTGTAAGTTGTACACACTTGTTCTAATGAATAACTGGTTCAAAGCTTCTCTACCATTCTATTCGGGATAAGTGGAACCCATAGCTTACTAAGTAGTGGTTCAAATCGTAAGATACAATTATTTGAAACCATGATATTTCCAAAATTATGGGACTAAGTATATTTTGAAAATGGTGGGGGATTGTGAAACATTTCTAAAATATTGGGTAATATATGTATCTATAATTGGTTGTAAATGACATGATATTGTTGTTGGTTGAGTGGTTATGTTCATTCTATGTTAATATAAGGTCTCGAGATCAATCTGCGCTTGAGCCTTCTTTCTGAATAAATTCCCTTTTCAAAAGGCGCAATGAATGGATTGGACGCGGATCATGCGCGAAAAGGCGCATTGATCAACCACCAGTGCGTGGACACGAAATTTTAGAGATTGTCAGCCACTTTTCTTCTAAGTCATCTTATACTTTTCTAATGCTTGAGCAAAGAATAGGAATCATTCTTTTGTAACATACTATTGAAAAATACTTTTGGTGCGATAGTGCAAATCATATCAAAGTTTTCCAAAGTACCATGAAGGGGATTCACTGGTTATCTAATTTGCATCCGATTTGTGGGGGCAAATCGAACCTAAAGGCTAGTGTACATAACAACACGCTTTGGAATTTGCTACATATAATCTTCATCACGAATTTCACTATTAAAGTCTTGCAGCAATTGTCACCAATATAGATCCAACATTCGATGGGCATATCCCTTCAAAATGCAATGTTGCAGCCGTCAACTGAAGGACTCCAACTTCTCAAACCTGTCAATTTTAAGTTTCTCCCCAACTTGTTTGGCTTCCTTCTTCTTTGGATTATCTTCATCTTTTTTCAATTCTTCCAATATTACTCTCAAACTTCCCAGAGGTGTAGCAAATATCTATACAATATTTTGGTGTCAAACACATAGTAGTGTTCTATCTTATGTCACCTCACAATAATTTTCATATAATGAGAAAGATTCTTCACATGTGAGTCATAAAGAAGGGCATTTGCCCCAACTTTCTCTTGTTGAGCCACTATATGAGAAACATTCTTCAGCTAAACAATTTTTCTCATCTTGTAGAAGTGTTGAAATGTTTAAAGCACTAATGCAATTGATAACAAACAATTATCACACAAAATCCACACGCATAACAAGAAATTCATCATAGTCTCTAAACAAAATCCAACATTTGAGCTTCATGCTATGCTTTTCATCTTGAAAAACTA
Organism: Cicer bijugum; assembly: GCA_037974875.1. Classification (NCBI taxonomy): domain Eukaryota; kingdom Viridiplantae; phylum Streptophyta; class Magnoliopsida; order Fabales; family Fabaceae; genus Cicer; species Cicer bijugum. The sequence continues at coordinate 858,539 of JBBPBT010000215.1, forward strand.
ATGTATAGTACTTCCTCTGTTCATATGTAAGTGTCATTTTTGTATAAAAGAATTTTGTTCCTATTTATTTGTTGTTTTCAAAGTTCAATGCAATATTAACTATTGGTTTTTCAATTATACCCTGAACTATTTATTTGAGAGAGAGTAGTTGAAATGAGTTAATAAATAGTTAAAGACATTATATGAAAATGATTAATTTAATCAAAAGTAACAAAATTTATGTCTATGTGTAAATAACCTTAAAACAACAATTAAAAAGGAAAAGGAGTAGTTGTTTGATGTTTAACTTTTCAATTTGTAGATGTTTTATTGATGACATGAATTGGTAATTTGTTTCCAATAATGTGACCTATAAGTAGTGGTGGGAATAGGTCAGGTTAGGCCAGACTTTGAAAGGTCTAAGCATGACCTACAATTTATTTTTTAGGCCTACGGTCTATCATAGGCTTTTTTTTTCTGGCCTGGCCTGACCTTTTTAAAAGACTAGTCTGACCTGTAAGCTTTTTTAAAAGTCTGGTCTGACCTGTAAGCCTTTTTAAAAGGCTTATTCCAATTAAAATATTTAAATATTCTACTAATGCTCTCCACATATTAATATCAATGTAAATATCTATATATATTAAACAAAAAATAATTTTTCTAACAAAATAATTTTAAACTTTTTTTAAACAAACATTATTTAAACTCTAAAAAATAATTTTTGGTTTCAAATAATAGATTTTTAAAAAAAAAAAAACAAAAGCACCCATTATTACCTCTTTAAACAAATATGAAATGACTACTGAATATAGAATCGCTACCGAATATGGAACGACTATTGAATATGAATATAAAATGATTAATGAGTGATTGCCTAATTGATAGAATTTAAAATAGGAAATAATATTATTAATATAATAATAAAAAAATAATATTAATAAATAAGAAAATATATATAGGTCGGCCTGTCATACCTAATAAGTTTTTTTATAAGCCTGAGTCTGACCTATTTAAATAAATGGACTTTAAAAACAACATGAGTCTAGCCTTTTTATTAAATAGGTCAGGCAAAGTCATGCCTTAAGTAGGCCAGGCCATAGGTACTTGACAGACGGCCTAGCCTATTCCCATCCCTACCTATAAGTTAAAATCACCCTTAATTTTCTTAATTTTATAAATAATTATGAAAAAGCATAAATGAATGTCTTCGGTGCAGCTTGTATGCTTTGAAATCATTAATTTTGGAAAGTCATGGAAAGGAAATAATTCCAGTTAGCAGTTTGTTTAGCCATAAAATAAATGTTACCCAATAAGTGTCATTGAATTAACTTACTCTAAGTTAAAAACAACTCAATTAAAATCTTCTTAATTAAGTGAATCCAAACATGCTATTAAATTTTAAGGTGAGATATACATACATTAGTCATAATAAAAGGGTTATCAATATAATTTAGCATTTCTACAACAAGTGATTTCCCAAATTATCCTTTATGCTCACATACAACATTAAGTTTACATTAAGTTATGTTGCTACCTTTTATTAGTTCTTAAATAAAAAAAGTGATCTTGTAATATAGATGCATGCATACATACTCAATCACTATACCAACAAATCAAACAATACAAAAGGAAAGAACATTTTCAATAAAACTCAAATCAAAATTGTATGTAATCCATATAAGTCAATCATACCAACGAAACAATCTAAATTTTCATTGAAGTTTTCTCATAAATGAGGGAAACACCAAGTACAAAACAACTATGATATGTAACAATGTATTAGATTGAGAAAAAAGAGTTCAGATCAAGTTAAATAATTTCTAAATGGATGAGAAATTATAGCTCCTCCTCAAAACACTTTTTTTTTTCATTTTCAAAATAACATATGATCTGTTCAGTTATAATTCCAATAATATGCATTATTTATTGAATATATTGAACAAACCATTTTGAATTCAAATGACCCACTCATAGGATATGAGGAATCAATAATTACAACATCATACTTTCCCTCGGAGTCAGCAGAACATGAAAAATGCGACGTTTATGTGAGTGGCAGGGAGACGAAAAAGGGGCTCCATACTTGGAGCATCAAATTAGTCGGTCGATTATGGGTGGTGACTATGCATTTATGTTTCCGAAAAACAAAGCGTGAAAATATGGATTTTGTGAGGGAATCATCAAAGAAGCGGTGATGGAACGATGATGAAACGGAGAAGCGTTGGTGGAGCGACGATGAAACATAGATGCGATGGTGGAACAATGATGAAACAGAGAAGCGGTGATGGAACAGTGATGAAATAGAGAAGCGGTGGTGGAACAGTGATAAAACGGAAAAGCAGTGATAGAAACAGATTAAATGAATTTTTGAGAGTTTAGGGTTTGTTTCACATATTAGAGTTTAGAGCGGGAATAGAGTTTAGAGAGGGAACTTAATTTGAGTGAAAAATGGAGAGGGGATTTTATTTTGCTTGAAACGAATTTTTGCTTGCCTTTTAATTGGAGAGGGAAATTTATTTTAGTGAAAATTGGAGAGAGAATTATACAAAATTTCATTCATAAAAGATAAAAGTTTTGTCATTCAATTTTAATTTTAAGTAGCTACATTTTGTATTTTGTGTTAGACATAAGTCCATTTTTTATATTATTGACAAACATACGTCATGTGATAAATCTAACATTGTGAACTGAGAAAATTTCAGGAACAACAACTCAATGCTACAAACTTGAGACAATAGCTTAGAACTCAAGGAATCAACAAAATATGGAAGATTCACTAAGCTAATCGATTAGTCAAATCGATTTTGTAATAGGGTTGTATGAAAATGTGAATTTAGTGATTAAGCAATCGATTAGGCAAATCGATTTGCATGTTTTATTGAAAATTATTGTGCAAGTCCGTGGCATGCTGTTTTGTAGGCTAATCGATATGGCAAAACGATTGTTCCAATCACAAGGCTATTTGGATTGTTGAAGTGATTGACACAATCGATTGTGAGAGTTACAGAACCAAGCCAATGTTTCACTAAGCGATTAGGCACATCGATTTAATAAAATAAGTTTCAAAATGAACTTGGTCTGGGACATACACAATCGATTAGCACATTCCATTGAATTATTACTTTTGTAATAAATTTGGCATCAATCGATTCGGTAAATCGATTGAATGAACCAACTGATAAACTGTTTTTCAGACATAAGTTCATAATTGATTAAGCACATTGATTAACATGATTTAAGCTAACTCTCTGTAAATCGTCAAATCGATTAGGCAAATCGATTTGTAAAAATCACTGAGTCCCGGTGACCAGTGAAATCGATTGGCAAAATCGATTGGTACAAATGTTTCAGTAACAAAGAAGATTTAGTATTTGGCCAAATCGATTATGTAAATGTTTGAATCGATTGACTAAATCGAATGTTTTGATCTCGTTGTTGGAACAAAACATCCCAAATCGATTATGCAAATCCATTCAAATATGAACTGCTATTCAAGTCTGAAGAACTCATTAAAATAATCGATTAGGTAAATCGATTAGTTTATGCAGTTTCAAGATTCAAGAAAAACATGATTCGCTAAATCGATTTGGTAAATCGATTGAGCATGCTTTATAACTTTAATGAATCGATTGGGCAAATCGATTCATGTGTTGTCTTTTCTGAATCTATATAAACTGTTTTCAAGTTCTTCTTCTAATAATACCCAATACACTTTGACATTGATAGAACATTCTGATATCACTTTCTCACATTGAAATAACTTTGAACATTGCTTTTTCAGTCATGAACTTTCATCTTTCGTGATCAACAAAGACCGAAAAAGATTGCAAAGAGAAAGACAATTCGAGAAGAAGACAGCTGAAGAAATATTGTATATTTCTATTTTAGAACATCTGTAAACAATTTCTGTAATCAAATAACATTGAGAAATCCAGTCTTAACTGGTAGTGATCTTCTGTGATTGAGAGGTCTCATCAAGAAGACGCTGGGCTGATATCTTGTAAGGGTTTGGAGATAAACTCTGGGATTCAGTGAGACAAGAAATCCAGTCTTAACTGGTTGTGATCTTCCGGGTTGAGGGCTATCAACAAGAAGACACTTGACTAAAATCTTGGAAGAGTTTATGGGAGTTAAACTCTGGGATTCAGGGAGATAAGAATAGAATAGAGAGAATAGTTTAAGATTAATAGTCAAGGTGCTGGAACATCTGTAAACTGATTCTGTGACATTCTATTGGAAAGGCTAAGATCAGATTCGATCTTAGGACTGAACGTAGGCTGTCACGAGGCGGCTGAACCAGTATAAAAATCTGCGTACACTTTTCTTTCCCTTATCTCGTTTAAATTTCTGCAATTATTATGTGTTTGATATTGATTGTATGCATGATTAAAATTTTGTGTTAATTGATATTACATGAATGATTATCTTAGCATGATTGTATGTTAATCAATATCTTGAATAATAATTGTTTCTGATGCATTTCTCCATTTAAACAATAATTGGCATTGTTTGATTTTCATTAGGATTGATTATTTGGGACCTTGATTAATCTTTGTTTAACAAACTTTGAATTTGGTAGTTTGTTTAGAGTATTGTTAGAATAGACATTATTCTGCATTATTACTGTAAAACTGAGGTCATACCCAATATCAATTGGCATCAAGAGTCTACCTTTTTACTAGAGTTATTCTCAAAAAAAAGGATCATGACCTCTGATTTCCTAGGAGAGGGTGCGTCATTAGCTAGGCCCCCTGCCTTTAACGGGGCCGCATACATGTATTGGAATCAACGCATGCTAATTTTTCTTGAAGCTAGTGGTATTGATATTTTAGATGCTGTAGAAAATGGACCTTTTGTGCCAACCATAGCAGGTACTGGTGAATCAGCAATTCTGAAACCTAAAAGTGACTGGTCTGAGGATGACAAAAAGAAAGTTGGGTACAACGCCAAAGCCAATAACATTATAAATGCCGCCTTAAGTCATGATGAATTCCTCAGAGTCTCCAACTGCAAGACAGCTAAACAAATGTGGGATACACTTCAGTAGATGCATGAAGGAACCATAAACGTAAAGAGAGCTCGAATAAATACTCTCATGCACGAGTACGAACTATTTAGCATGAAGAAAGAAGAATCAGTAAATGACATGCAGACCCGGTTTACGCACATAATCAACAACCTAAATGCCTTAGGCAAGGAGATTGATAATGATCAGCAAATCAGCAACGTGATGAGGTGTTTGACTAGAGAATGGCAACCAAAAATCACTTCCATTGCAGAATCAAAGGATCTAGGAAGCATGGCAATAGCTACATTGTTTGGTAAGCTAAGGGAGCATGAAATGGAATTAAACAGACTCAACGAGGCTGAACAAACGGACATAAAAAGTAAAGGACTGTCATTGAAGGCTCAAACACATCAATCTAAGTTTGAACCATAAGATTGCACAGACAATTCTGAAAGCGAAGATGATGAAGAACCTAAAGTCGAAAAGTTAGTCAGAAAATTCAAGAAATTCCTGAGAAAGAAAGATGACAGGTTCAGAAATTCATCAAGTTCAAAGACAAATGATAGCAAAGTGACTTGCTATGAATGTGGAAAGACAGGCCACATAAGATCAGAATGCTTCAAATTGCAGAACAAAAATAAGGCTGCAAAGGCTAAGGGCAATCAACCACATTTTAAAACCAGAAAGGCCTACAGAGCCTGGAGTGATGATGAATCATCTGAATCCTCTTCATCTTCTGAAGAAGAACAAGCAAATCTGTATTCTGAATCAGAAAATGAGGTAAGTTCTCAGTATAACCCTTCCTTTGATGAACTGCAAGATGCATTCAATGAACTGCATGGTGAGTATGTCAATTCTATTAAGCAGTTATTGAATACTAAGAAAATGCTTGAACAACAATGTATGATGCATGAACAAATGAAAAATGATCATAAGGAGATTGAGAACTTGTATGAACAATTGAAAAAGGATTCGCATGATAAATCTGCAAGATGCATTGAGCTTGAAAAGACTGTTGCATCATTGAAATCTGATTTAGTGAATTTTACTAGTAGCAAAAATAAACTGAATGTCATTCTTAGCAACCAGAGGCATGTGCATGAAAAATCTGGACTGGGATTTAACCCAAATATGCATGCTAAAAAGAATAAGGCTAGATGTGGAATTGGTTATATGCAAACCAAAACTGTCAAACATAATCAGAAATCTGTTAGATCAATGAATATGTATGACATCTTTACTAAGCCAAAATCACATTCATCCTTTGCTAGCTCATGTAACTTCTGTTGTAGAAAGGTACACTTTGTGTCTAATTGTAAATTTAAAAGACTAGCCAACAGAGGATGGAAACAAATTTGGGTAGCAAAGACACAACTAGTTGAAACTGACCCCCCAGGACCCAATTTAAATTGGGTACCTAGAATCAAAATTTAGATTTTGTTTTGCAGGTATGCTTGACTTCCAGGACTCAATTATGGTATCTATAAAATGGATGTGCCAAGCATGCAACAGGAGACAAATGGATATTCTTGTCTCTTAATTTAAAGAATGGTGGATCTATAAAGTATGCTGACTACTTTAAAGGTTTGAATAGAAAGCTACTAAGTATTAGGTAGCTGTATGATATAAGTATCAAACTTGTTGATGATAGAGTTAACAACATTTGCATGTTTGATCTTTATGCTTTGTCTTTCAATTTTTTTTCTGGTTAAAAACTGATTGTGGCATATTATAGTAACTCATAGTATCATAGATCCTAGTGAGATCTAATATATATGTTAAAATCGATTGGATAAATCGATTATCCTGTGGATGCACAGAAAAATGGCTTTATGAACTTGATTTGGCAAATCGATTTATGCCATACAGTGTCTATTTTTCAAAAATAGAATCACAAAAATCGATAAGGTAAATCGATTTGTTATTCCCAGAAAGCTAAATGCTTTAACTTTTCCTTTTCCAATCGATTTGAATAATCGATTGACAACTTGATATAGTTTAAAGAATCCATTGAACTTGGTCTGGGACATACACAATCGATTAGCACAATCCATTGAATTATTTCTTTTGTCATAAGTTTGGCATCAATCGATTCGGTAAATCGATTGAATGAACCAACTGATAAACTGTTTTTCATACATAAGTCCATAATCGATTAGGCACATCGATTAACATGATTTAAGCTAACTCTCTGTAACTCGTCAAATCGATTAGGCAAATCAATTTGTAAAAATCACTGAGTCCCTGTAACCAGTGAAATCGATTGTGTAAGACCCTTAATTTTAAATCCTAAATTACTCAATTATAGGGTATTTTGTGTTGAGTTTCTTAGGCTGTTAGCCCTATTTTTGGTACTTAATGAGTTAAATGCCAAAAATATATTTTTGGAAATTGGATTAAAATTATTTGTTGGAGAATAATTTATTTACGTTGCGAAGAATTTAATTCCGGACAGTTAGTTAAAAATATCACTCGTTGCTGAAAATCTATCTTTCAATTGAGTTGCGACGAGAATAGATATTTTATTAAATTAGATGAATGAAGTGAGGTGTGTAAGAGTTGGTAGATATTCATTTGAGTTTGGTTTTAAATATAATATAAATGTTTATATACATATATATATATATATATATATGTATATACATATATATTATTATTATTATTATTATTATTATAAGTATATATATATGTTATAAGTTAGATATATATATAGGCTTGAAAGGTCAGGAACGGAAGAAAAACAGAGGAAGCTAACATGCCTTCCACCTACGCAAACCCATCGCCCTTCTTTCTTTCTTTTTCCATTTCTTTTCTTTCTTTGGCTTCAAGAATAGAAACCCAAGACTTGGTGAGTGATAGGACAAGGATTTCTCAACTTCACTCTTCCTCTTTGATTCAAAAACGGAGAAAAACGGTATTAGGGATTCAAGCTGAAATCTCCCCCATTTCACCTAGATCCAAGCTTTGTTTCAAGAAGTGACAGAAGGGAAGGTTGCTCACCTCCGTGCTACGGTGCTAGTGGACCAACTTTGGAAGCAACGTTGCGAACGGAGATTTTACCGGATTTGCTCACGGTACCGTAATCGAACAAAAAAGCTAAAGTGAAGGTAAGGGCTCCTTCCAAACTTCTAGTTTGCATTTAGGGACTTACTTGAGGTTGTGTGGAAAAGGATTTTGTTAGGGTTAAAGTGTTGATTTGGAGGAAAATGAATTTAACTCATTTGAGTATGATTTTGAGTAAATGAAATGTGACGTGTTTGAGTGGTATGTTGTGTTGATTTGTGTTTGTTGTATTTGACGTGTTCTTAATTAACACTGATGAAATTTGATATGTGGATTGGATTTGATAATATGTTTGAGTTTGTTTTGTGTGGAATTCGAAAACCATTAAGTTAAACGAGTATTAAGAATGGGGAATCTCTTAATGTCTTGTTTACTTAATGTGTGTTTGTGAAAATTGTTTAAGTTAAATGAGAATTAAGAATGGGGAATCTCTTAATGTCTTGTTTACTTAATGTTTATTTTGAAAATCGTTGGAGTTAAAAGAGTATTAAGAATGGGGAATCTCTTAATATTTATGTTTGCTTAATGTGTGTTTGTTTGTGAAAATCATTAAGTTAAATGAGTATTAAGATTGGGGAATCTCTTAATATCTGCGTTTACTTAATGTTGTCGTAAAAATGATTTTGTGGAGAAATGAATTGTCGCGCCAAGGTGATGCCATGTGATTTGTTGGTTCATCTTGTATGCATTGGGATTGTCGAGTCAAGGTGATGCCATGTGATTTGTTGGTTCATCTTGTCTGTGTTGAGATTGTCGCGCCAAGGTGATGCCATGTGATTTGTTGGTTCATCTTGTATGCGTTGGGATTGTTGAGTCAAGGTGATGCCATGTGATTTGTTGGTTCATCTTGTCTGTGTTGAGATTGTCGCGCTGATGCCATGTGATTTGTTGGTTCATCTTGTATGCGTTGGGATTGTCGAGTCAAGGTGATGCCATGTGATTTGTTGGTTCATCTTGTCTGTGTTAGGATTGTCGAGTCAAGGTGATGTCATGTGATTTGTTGGTTCATCTTGTTCGTGTTTGGATTGTCGAGTCAAGGTGATGCCATGTGATTTGTTGGTTCATCTTGTCTGTGTGGGTATTGTGTTGTAACTGTTAAGCAGTATGTTTTGAAATTGTGTGCGAGTCGTGTTTTGATTCAAGTTTATGTTGGAGTGTTTCGAAACTAAAGTTGTTGTGGTGATTGTGTTTTAATTGCCAAGTGTGGATGTTTGGGAATTGTGTGATAGCGTGATTGATTGTAAAACCATTTCAAAACTTAAGATGTCGTGGTAATTGTGTTATAATCGCTAAGTGTTTTGTTTTGGAGTTGTGTGTAAGTGTAATTGATTGCAAAATTGTTTCGAAACTCAACGTGGTGAGTGCGCTATAATTGCTAAGTTTGATTGTTTGGATTTGTGGGTAAGTGTTGATTGATTTCGAAACCCTTTGAAAAGCTGAAAAATGCTGATTTTTGCTGTTTTTCTGCTGCTGTCTGATGTGTATTCGAATACAGCAAGTTGTATTTGAATACAGACATGCTGTTTTGCCACTGACTTACTGTGTAGTCGAATACAGACTGTTGTAGTCGAATACAGACATGCTATTTTGCTGCTGAATGCTGAAATAGCCTTGTATTCGAATACAAAGATGTTGTATTCGAATACAACAGTGTTGTTTTGTTAAAAACTTCATTTTCAACTTTGTGTATGCATGTTTGGCATATAGAAACCCTTTTAAGGTGTATGCTAAGTTGAAATGTTATTTTGTGCATTTAAAAACTTAAATGTTATGTGTTAACTGTTAATTTCGGTTGGTGACCCTTTACAACTATTGTGGAAATCTGGGCTTTGCCCTCAGATGAGAACCAGGATGATCCTACCAGTTCGTACCCTACGGATGGGAATGTAGATGGGAATGCTTGATTGGAGCTATGTTAAGAGGATCTCACGGGGCGCGTGGAGATCACTTAGGGTGTTTAGTTGTTTTGTAAAATGATCAGACTAGGTTGATACGGAGGGAACAAATGTCTTTCTTTTGAGTTGCTTTTATTTTTAAACTGGAAGACTATACCACTTTTGTTATGTAAATATTTTGAATTCATATTTTGAGAATTTTTCCGCTGCTTGTAAATTATAATGAGTTAATTAGTTATCCAAATGTATTACCTCATTTATTTCTCTGTTTTATTTTAATTTCTTTTGAAAAAAAAGAAAATACACCCTCGCTTTGAAAAACGGGGTGTTACAGATTGGTACAAATGTTTCAGTAACAGAGAAGATTTAGTATATGGCCAAATCGATTATGTAAATGTTTGAATCGATTGACTAAATCGATTGTTTTAATCTCGTTGTTGGAACAAAACATCCCAAATCGATTCAAATATGAACTGCTATTCAAGTCTGAAGAACTCATTAAAATAATCGATTAGGTAAATCGATTAGTTTATGCAGTTTCAAGATTCAAGAAAAACAAGATTCGTGAAATCGATTTGGTAAATCGATTGAGCATGCTTTATAACTTTAATGAATCGATTGGGCAAATCGATTCATGTGTTGTCTTTTCTAAATCTATATAAACTGTTTTCAAGTTCTTTTTCTAATAATACCCAATACACTTTGACATTGATAGAACATCTGTATTGAATCTATATTGTATATTTCTGTTTTAGAACATCTGTAAACAGTTTCTGTAATCAAATAACATTGAGAAATCCAGTCTTAACTGGTAGTGATCTTCTGTGATTGAGAGGTCTCATCAAGAAGACGCTGGGCTGATATCTTGTAAGGGTTTCGAGATAAACTCTGGGATTCAGTGAGACAAGAAATCCAGTCTTAACTGGTTGTGATCTTCCGGGTTGAGGGCTATCAACAAGAAGACACTTGACTGAAATCTTGGAAGAGTTTATGGGAGTTAAACTCTGGGATTCAGGGAGATAAGAATAGAATAGAGAGAATAGTTTAAGATTGATAGGCAAGGTGTTGGAACATCTGTAAACTGATTCTGTGACATTCTATTGGAAAGGCTAAGATCAAATTCGATCTTAGGACTGGACGTAGGCCGTCACGAGGCGGTTGAAACAGTAAAAATCTGCGTACACTTTTCTTTCCCTTATCACGTTTAAATTTCTGCAATTATTATGTGTTTGATATTGATTGTATGCATGATTAAAATTCTGTGTTAATTGATATTACATGAATGATTATCTTAGCATGATTGTATGTTAATCAATATCTTGAATAATAATTGTTTCTGATGCATTTCTCTATTTAAACAATAATTGGTATTATTTGATTTTCATTAGAATTGATTCTTTGGGACCTTGATTAATCTTTGTTTAACAAACTTTAAATTTGGTAGTTTGTTTAGAGTATTGTTAGAATAGGCATTATTCTGCATTATTACTGTAAAACTGAGGTCATACCCAATATCATTTTGGTATCTAATTGAGTCTCTAAATTGATTGAAATAATTTAGTATCTAAATCGATCACTAAAAGCAAATTTTTTCGTAGTATATATTATTTTACCAAATTTATTTCTAAGAGAGAATTAATTTATCTCTATATTATAATATTTATTTATTAGGTATCATAGTAAAGAAATAACTAATACATTTATAAAATTTAAAAAAGTTATTATGAAATAGAAAAAATTTAACCTGTGAACCTTATACTTTATGATAAAGTAGTATTTTTTATTTTAATTTTATCCGTAACTATTAAGCAATGATGTTCGTCTGTCTATTTTTCTTGAAAAAACTAATAGAAGTTATTAAACTTCGTATGACTATTTAAAAAAAAGTAATTATTCGATT
>JBBPBT010000215.1:870737-882943 GCA_037974875.1 Cicer bijugum
AATGGAAATATTATTATTATTTTTGATCTGCAAAGAAATTCACACAAGGGTATATTTATTTATGGGAACTTAATATATTTTGTTATTTAAAAAGTAAATCACTAATAATTAAATTATACATCATCTATCAATAAGTTTGACTATATTTTAAATTTAACACTGTTAAATTTTTAAATTTTATTTTTTAAATCTATTTTAAAATAAAAAGTTTTGCTATAATTTTTATTTTAATTATAAAATATTATTTAATTGTTAAAATTAAAATTAAATTTAAATACATAAATAAATTAAAACTCTTAATTTAATTAATTTTAATAAATACTATATTTATGTTTACATAAACATATTAAAACAAAATTGAGTAGTCATAATTTCGTAACACTCTTTTTTTTTAATTTTTGTTTATATTGCAGTATAAGTTATCTCTAATTATTTATTGTGGTGGGCGAGGAGAGAGGGATATATATGTGTGCGCAATGTAATATACCTTTAGAACAATGGCATCTTAGTTATCGATTCTAGGCATCTTATTATTGATCCCACCCTCCTTTCTTTCTTTCCTCCACTCCTTATATCTTCACCCTCTCTCATTCCTTCTTTCTTTCTTATTCAATTCATTCTCTCTCACACCCCAAACCCATCAACTCTTTTGAAAGAGACAAAAAAACAAAATGAACATTATGATAGATTCCAACGTTGAAGCTTTAGCCTTCAACTACTTAAACTTCGGTTTAGTAACAATTCTCAACAATTTATGGACTTGGCTCGCCCTCCTCACCGCCGCTCTCAGCTTCTGGAAGATTCGTTCCTCGGGTTGTCCTAAATCACTTGACCCGAATTCTATCATACCCGATCCGGTTAAGAAACCGTTGTTGCCGTTTGAAGATGTGACGGAGAAAACAATTGCACCGCGGAAAACATTAACGGTGGGTTGTGAGGAAGTTGACGGCGTGAGGAAGGGGAAGTTTTCGGTTTATTATGAAGAGGACATGCAATGCGGAAGAGAGAGTTCTGGTGATAATTTTTGTTACCGGCTATTGCCGGTTGCTGAGGGATGGGTACCGGAAGAAAGAGAAACGCGCGAGACGGAGTGGTGGAGAAGTTGGGAGAAGGTGTTGACGTTGAGAAACGGAGAGAATGAGAATGGGTGGTACACGTGTCAGGATTTGACGGAGCTTAACGGAAACGTGGTTAAATTTTGGGATGGTGGTTGCATCACAAAGGAATCATGGTACAGTTCCAGCTGTATGTCTGTTTTCGAGTCTGAATGATAATAACAAAATAATTAAATAAATAAATAGTAATTATTAGGTTTTTTTTATTAGGAGTAGTTAGGTTATGTCGTGTATGTTTCTGTTCGATTTAATAATAATCTCTCCATTAAGAATTGAGAGAGATTATAGATTTGAGAATGAATGTATATATGTTAATTTGGTAGTTTGGTAGTGCGATTTGGAAATTTTGTATAATCATCTTTGTTGTACACGCAAGTGAGTCTCAAATTTGAAACGAAATTGGCCAAAAGTAAGCTTTGAGTATGTCTTTGAATTATGTGATTAACTATTGTGCTTAATTTTTTCTATCCTTCATATCATTTCATTATTATTTTTCTTAAATTACATGGATTAAAGTTAACACCGTAATTGATATGTATTCAACTTTTTTTTTTCTCGAAAAGATGAAAAATTAAAACGATTTAGTAAAGTGATAAAAAATCAACTACAAATTATAAAAGATAAAAATTATATTTAAGACTAATAATATATATGTTGCATATTCAAAATTTCAACTAGGGAGATAATGGACTTTGGAAATTAAGGGCCCTATGCATGAAGGGTGTGACAGGGATGTGATTTAAAGGGAAAAATGCACAGCTCAAATGGACCAATAATAATGTGAAAGAAAGAAGGCACTAGTACATGATGTGCGTTTTAGTGTGTTGGGCGTTGGCTAATGTGGTGGTACTACTCGTGTGAGTAGTTGTCAAATTTGTTGCTAAGAGGTTACTACTTGATTGAGTAGTTGTCATATTTGTTGCTAGCCACATATTTGAACTTAGGAAGTTGAAACTGCTCCTTGAATAGACGCTGGTTGATTCCTATATCCATACTCTATTTGTTTTATTATAATTAAATTCATTATTATCATATTAATTTAATCAATTAAAAATGATATTAATTTAATTTAGTGACTGAAATAAAAAAGTTAAATAGTAGAATGATATAAGGATGTGAGTTCAATTCTTATTTGTATTAAAATACTAATAATACTTATTAAAATATGATATTTAATTAATACAATATTTAATTTATTCCATTATATTCTGTTATCTTAATTATCAAAGACTGCTATTCACCATCAAAGACAGCTATTCACGTCTTTGCCTTCAACCACTTAAAGATTTTCTATCTCAACTCCAATCCATGCGAATTTCCACATATATGGTGACTCCATAATTCAAAAAATAATAATAAATTAACGATGTTGAAAAATGAGGGACATAATAACTCATGTTGTATCATATTTGAAATTAAAATTTATTGTGAGACCAAATAACTTGAAGGATAATGAATTAGACAAAAATTAAAACTTTTATCTTTTGTGCAACTTTTTATCTTCTAGATACATTATCTAAAATATTGATAGATTACTTAAAATACTAAAATATATTTTTCTTTTTCCTATTAAAAAAATATTTTCTATTATTTTCATTGTTCACTCTATTTCATCTCTTACTATCTCTCTCATATATTTCTTTGTTTAGTCTCTCTCTTCTCCCTCTCTACTATTTTTAATTTTATTTATTTACTATATCATCTGTCATTTTTACTCTATTTTATTTCTCTATCTTTCACTTTTATTTATCTAACTCTTATTTATCTCTCTCCCTCCTCTCTCTTTTCTATTAATATTTACATAAAGAATTTATTTATTATCTATCAAATATTATATAATACAAAATGTCCACCGTATACTATTTTATCATATATTATACTTACTTTCAATAAACCTTAAAATTCCGCAAAAGAACAAAATTATGATAATATTCTCTCTCAATTGGGAATATGCCAATATATGCAATAATTACGCTCTCTATTCTAGATTATTTAATCTTATGTATGATTGAATAAAGAATTAGAAAATCAGAAAAACCTAAAGCGAATGTAATTGTCAAATGGTTCCCCGCCGTATCTTCATACAAGTGATGTAGACTACATACATGTAGTGATCTATCCCCCGTCACTATGATACTTTTGATGATTGTGGGCTTGTGGCCAGCATTGTTTGCAATTCCCTCATATTATATGGTTTTGAAAATTACAGATAATATATACATTACTTAAATATAAATTCTCCATACAAAATAATATTTTACCAAAAATAATAAAATGCACTGTCATTATGAATATTAGTAAATTAAGTTTTATGTTTAAGTAATAATTTTTTTTAATATTATCATTTTTCTTTATTCAATCTTTTGTAATACATATTTTATGAAAACATTAAATGATTGGTAATTTTAATGATTGTAAAATTAAAGTATCCTAATAAAAATATAACGACTTTTTTAATAACTAATATTTTAAAGTTTATAATTTTCAGATATTCGGATTTGACGAAGAAACTATAGTACTTTAGTTAAGGTAATAAAATAAAATAGTTTATTTCTTGTTATTTATTTTCTAAGACATACATAAAGATGGAAATTATTCGCCTAACTAAAGCAAAAAATAAATGTGTGTTTTGTAAGTAGTGCTGATTGATATTGATTAATTCCTTTAATATTTAATTAGTAATTACTGTTACTTTTATCTTTTTAATTGTTAGTTGTTAATATTTGGTAGTTACTATAATCTTTGCCTATTTCTTAATTATAGGTAGTTATTATAACTTATTTTGAGTCAATAAATTAGAATGTTGTAAAGATAAAATTCTTGCCTAAAATAACTAAAATTACTTTTTTTAAGTCTGAAATAACTAAATTTATACATATATTTATTTATCTGATTAAATTCGATATTGTAATAATATTTGACTCCACATTATTCCTATCGAGTCATTTGCAAATCACCAGAAATAATCTGCGCATAAAAAAAAAAAAAAAAGAAACTACAATAATCTCGGATAAGCAAATATATTATCTCATTAATTTTCCAAAAAACACCGTCCATTTATCCCTTCTATGTTTGCGAGCCTCGAGTACATTAATTTTGGACCACTGAATGACAGACATGAGTTCGTCCTATTATGCACGTGAGTTTCATGCTTGCCTCACAATTGATTTTGCTTTCGCCTTTGATTTCAATCACGTAAATTAAGTGCATCTTTGCTTCCGCATTTAGGAAAGGTAATTTAAACCAAATTTGGAAATGAGTTTTTATTTTAAAAATGTGGGTGTGAGATGATAATAAAAAAAATAAATTTTTGTACAAAAATAAACGAATAATTATAGTTTCTTTTTATCAGTATGAATAATTTAGTTTTTTTTATTTTTTATAAGTATGAATGGTTTATAGTTATATGTATATTGTACGATTTAATAGGACTAAAAAACATGAATTTGTGGCATAACCCACGTTAACTATTGCCGATAAACTTAAAATTTTACATTTACTATAAGAAAATTGATTTCTAGTGAAAAATAAAGTCTATCGCTAAAAGTCATATGTTGTAGGTAAATATCAAAAATATTTGGAGTGACATTTGGATCCATTGTCAATTTTAAAAGACGTTTTGTTATGTTTTGATAACTGTCACTATGATTTTTATCTATTGTGACGACTCTAATTGAAAACTAGATAGATATAAATAAAATATTGATTTTTTTCTATGGTATTGTCTGTCACTAAAATTTATTTTATCTCACTATTAATTATAATTCTAAATTATTAATACCGGTAAATTAAATTTAAAATTCTAAATTATTATGTTACTATGGAGGATGTGTTGGTGAGAGTGGATAATTTATTGTTTCCAATTGATTATGCTATCCCTAACATAACTGATACTCAAAAGACCGTTCTTAGCAACTGATAGAGCTTTGTTTGATGTTGAACAAGGGAAACTCATCTAGAGATTTCAAGAAAAGAAAATGATCTATAATATGTTTGTAGCTAAGTATTATCCTAATGATGAAGGGAAGTGTTTTAGAATCAACATTATTGAAGATTCAATTCAAGAAATTTTCTAATATGATTCATCTTCTCTTCCACTTGAGAAGGTGATAGTTAATGCCATATCTAAAGTGGAAGATATTTTTGAATGCATACGAGGAATCACAAGTTCAATAGATAGAGGATGTTGATGAGGGTATGTTCTAGTTGAATGCATACGAGGAATCACAAGTTCAATAGATAAAGGAAGAGTTGGGTGTGGAAGTGGTTTAAGAGAATAATGCAGTAGAGTTGAAACAATTACCGCCACATATAAAATATGTTAATTTCTCGATGACGACTCTTTCAGTTTAACAATAGTTAGAAATTCTTAAATTAAATTGGAGAAGGTGAAGTTGTGAATGAGTTGAAGGATAAATTGTCGACTATTGGGTGGACCATTGCTAATCTAAAGGGTATAAGTCAAACTTGTGTATGCATAAAACTAAGCATGAAGAATAGTTCAAGCCAGTTGTTCAACCTCAAAGGAGGTTAAACCCCACCATGACTAAAGTTGTAGAAAAGAAGTTGAAGAAAATGTTAGATGCTGAAATGCTTTATCCTATATCTTGAAGTTCTTAGGTGAGTCTTGTGCACATGGTTCACAAGAAAAGAAGCTTGAAGGTAATGCAAAATGAAAAGGATGAGTTGATCCCCACTCTTACGGTTATTGGATGGCGCATGTGTATAAATTATCACAGGCTAAATCAAGAAACAAAAAAAGATTACTTTTGTTTACCTTTGATGGACCAAATGTTGGAGAAGATAGCATGTCAAGCATATAACTGTTTTCTTGACAGGTACTCCAGATACAATCAAATAGTTGCTGACCCTTTGGCCTATGCAAATCCCCAACTACTTTCCAAAGATGCATGTCGTATATATTCTCCGACATGATGGAGAGCTGTATTAAGGTATTCATGGATGTTTTTTCTTTTTTGGGTTCAAACTATGATGTTTTCTTATCCTACCTTAATGCTATTTTGAAAAGATGTATTGAAACAAATTTGATTTTAAATTGGGAAAATGCCAATTTGTTGTTAAAGAAGGCATAATTCTTGAAGTTGATTAAGCAAAGATTGAAGTGATAGAAAAATTACCTCCATCTATTAACGTGAAAGGAGTGAGAAGTTTATAGGACATGTTGGTTTTAATTGACACTTTATAAAACACTTCTCAAAGATTGTGAAGCCTTTTTGCAACCTCCTAGTAAAAGAATTAAAGTTTACTTTTGATGATGATTATTTGAATTCTTTCAATATTTTGAAAAGTGAGCTTGTCTCTACTCCAATAATAATTGCTCCTAATTGAGCATTACCTTTTGAACTCATGTGTGATGCTAGTGATTATGCTATTGGTGTTGTGCTAGGTCAGAGATTTGATAAAATTTTCAATTCAATTTATTATGCTAGCAAGGTTTTGAATGAAAATCAGGTTAATTATGCAACCACATACTTTAGGTCTTATTTGATTATAGAAAAAATAACTATGTTCACTGACCAAGCAACAATTAAATATCTATTAACTAAAGGAGAGCCAAAAACTCGACTTCTCAGATGGATTTTGCTTTTCCAGGAGTTCTACCTCGAGATTAAGGATAAGAAAGGGTTCGAGAACGTGGTTCCAAATCATTTGTCAAGGATGGAAAACTTTGCTATTACAGGGAAAGAAAGGACGTGGTGGAAGAATTTCCAGATGTGAACCTGTTATCTATCAATGCAAGGCCTTGATTTGCTGACATGGTCAATTTTAAAGCGAGAAACATAGTACCTAAAGGATACACTAGGCAACATAAGAAAAAATTATTCAATGAGGCTAACTAGTTTCTATGGGATAACCTCTTTTGGTTCAAAGTAAGTCCTAATGGGTTGGTTAGAAGATGTGTGGAAGGTGAAGAAACGAACTAGATAATGTGACATTTTCATTGTTTACCATATGGAGGACATCATAGTAGTAAATACACAACAACTAAAGTTCTTTATGTGGACTTTTTTGGCCTACATTGTTCAAGGAATGTATGGAGTTTGTTAAAACGTGAGACAATTATGAATGAATTTCCTGGGACCATTCACTTATTCTTATTCAATATGGAATCTTGTTCCAACTACTTAGAGCTTATAGTGAATAGGGCGTTTGGATTTTTTCCCTTAATGAAAAGGTATCCCATTAATCTGGTACAAATTATCTGAAACAACATTGTAAAGTTGGCAAATAACAACATGAAGGCTTTAGGGCATGCTTCTATATTTCACATGTTATGTGTGGCACGATGGGTTGAGAGTGATCCAAATGATGATAAACTAACCTCTTGCAAACCTATCAACATGATATGGTTTCAGAGTGAGAGTAAGAATATTGATAAGGCTTCTATTATGGAATCTTCTCTGTAGGAGACTTAGATACAAGAGCTGTAACCTCAACCCCAACTACCTCTACAATATCTATCCTTTGAGATGCAAGATGAATGAACTAATGAGCACATATTTCAAATGAAGGTGTTATGAGACATGCTTGATCAATACTCATTATGAGGTGTGCCACCAGCTTGGTTGACAAACCAACATGATTGGATGGCATATGCTCATAAGTTTGAGAGCACCAATATGGAGCATGTTAGTGTTACCGATTTCTATTGATACAATTATGTTATACCTCCCCCGCCTTAATTGAATCCTTAACCTTACCAACCTTTTATGTTTGAACCCAGTTGGTTTTCCACTTAGAGTTTTGATGCTAACAAAAATATTTTATGAGAATACTAAATTTAGATTGAGGGCTTCATTAAGTATGAAAAATTGGAAATAGAAAATCTAAGGAAATGACTTGAGGATACGACCAAAGAATACCACAATAGGATACCCACTAGAGGATACCATAAGAGGATACCACCAGAGGATACCTACCCAACGATACGATCAAAGGATATCACTAAAAGAAGTGACCAGAGGAAGTAAAAAGGTAAAAGGAAAACAAAATCAAAATAGTCAATGAAATTCTCAAAATCAGACAATTGCACACTCTGGAAAAGAATGCACATTTGCCTATGATGTTTGCCTCTGAAGCTTGAGTCTGAAGACTGCCTCCGAAGAATTCATCTGTCCATGAAGATTCAACATGCTTCAGTAAGCTCAACGTACTTTAGGAAGCCCAACTTGTTTCTGTAGTTTCCATGCCTCTGATGAACAATATATGTGCAACCTCTGATTGAACACTATTTTTCCAGCCTCTAGTGAACAATATTTGTGTGCAGTCTTTGATGAATAGTCTTTTTGCATGCTTTGACGAACAATATTTCTCCATGCTCTGATGAACCATATTTCTTTATGCTTTGATGAACAATATTTATGCATGCTCTGATGAGTAATATTTCTACATGCTCTGATGAATAGTAATTTCAACATGCATTTGAAGTTTAAAGCCATTCTTCAAGCTTGCCTATAAAGCTCATGTTCCGCTAACTCTAAAGACTCCAACATGCTCCCAGAATGTTGCCTTTGAAGTTGCAATGACTTTGAAGATTGTGACTCATTCCAAAGTGCTTCCTTTGAAATGCAACATAGTTTGAATTTGCAATGATTCTGAAGATTGCAACACATTCCAAAGTACTGCTGCTAATACGCAATACTCAGAAGTCACATAGTCTTCCTCTAACTATTAAGAAAGCAAATAATACAACATTTGATCCATCAATTAAGTTATACTCTGATGAAGAAACGTCAATGCCTATGATGGAAAGTCAATTATTTTGATTAAAGAAAATATCACTTAGCAGTATCAAATTTTTGGAAGGTTAAATAATACGACCCATTAATTATTCCTACTGAAATCAAATCAAGCGTATGAAGGAAGATTCAACTAAATAATTACCAAATGCAATATGAAGAAAATACGCATAATATCATTCTAGAAGAAATGCTCATATCAGATTTGAAAATAATGAATTAATTACTTCATTTTATAAAATATTGCTTTTGAAATATTAGTAATACGTTGGTAATTAAATTATGTTTGAAAAGAAGTGTTAAAAAAATAGTTTTGATAATTGTTTGTTTTATTTTAAAAATAAAAATGAATAAAAGAAACAAGTAGAATTTGTTTTATGGATTAGACACATATTTAAGAGTAAAATCTAACTAAATAATAAAAAATGATAATAATTGAAAATAACAAGAGTGAAGGGCATGAGAAAGAAAGAGTAACCTGAACACAAAATAGGGCAGCTGCACATTGAGAGACAAAAAAAGAAAATTGATACCGTTCATCGATGATTGTCCCATAAAAGTTTGTCCGTTTTCATCAAAATTTCAGTATGTTGCTTTACTCGTTTAACTATTCAATTAAAGATAATTTTCTAGATTTTTAACAAGCCGAATTTCTTCCTAAAATACCTGATTTCTCCGTTTACATAATTCATTATTTTTCACCGTTTTTCTTCGTCGTAAATCCGATTTGAGTGAAACCAACGCCAAAACGATCATGTGAAAAGTGGTTATTCTATCCATTGATTGATTTTCGGATTTATGGTAATTTTCCTTGACCGAATTTCGAAATTTAGTTTCTAGAGTATTTTCTCATAATTTATTTTTGACGTTTATCCATATATTGTCGAGTTAGATCCATTGAAGGACAAAAAGTCAAAGAAAAAAGATTGTTTTCTTTTGGAATCGTACTCTTGTGTGAAAGCATCAAAATAAGGCAAGGGGGTGAGAGAACATTTGAATTCATGAGTATAATATAATGTTAGATGAACGAGAAAAATGTATTTCCCAACGATTCATCCGGGGCTCACTACGTACAACAATAGCCCTTTGAGTGATAAATTGATTAATGTGAAAATATGGAAATTGTAAGATTAAAATATGGAATAGAAATATTTATAAGGTGTTGATTGATTTAATTTCGTTAAATGTGTGATATTTGATATTATTATGATATTTGATTTCAAATGAATTTGATGGATATGTTTGATTACATGAATTTATGTGATGTGATAATAAAATATCGATACATGGTATGATATATGTATGCGAGATGATAATGCTGATTTTTTATCGATAATAGTGATGTCATAAAATTGTGATGAGTTTATATGATGCTTACGATTATGTATGATTAGTGTTGTTATAAAATTGTGATTAATTTATACGATGATTATGATCATGTATGATTAATGACGTTATAAAATTACGCTGAAAATATTGACGTACCCCATATATGATGAAATAGTGATGATTTATAAAGAGGATGCTCTTAATGGTGTAGTCTAAGCTAACGAGGGGAGAAAATAAATATTGAGAATTCGTGAAGTGAGAGCCTGACAAGCCTAGTGATTCCGCGGAAGTACAACTAAATGAGTCTAATCGTGGCGGTCTGCTGTTGAGCCTTAAGGCAAGACTGTTAGACCTTGGAGGTATTCAGATGGGGAATCCCTAGGTGACTTGGAGTTAGCACTCCAAATGTCGGGAGCTACTACGGAACACACGTTTACCTCGACTGTCACGTATATGTGTCTCGGGTTGAGTTGAGGGGATCTATGAGGACAAGGCCAATTTGAATTGTCCGTCCACTAGTGTGGTGGCATAGTATTAAGCCTCCTAACCAAGTACTTCAAAGTTAGAATGGTACCACATTGTGAAGTAGAGTCTAAGCTCATGCATAGAATTGCATTTTCTTGTGATTGTTTTGTTGTGATTGGTGTGTTTCAAAAGAGGTAATAATTTTTTTAGATGATTTAATGGTATAGTGAAATTTATCGATTTTTCTTGAGTTTTTTTGGCTTTATAATGTTATGTTTTTCCTTGAAAAATGTTTGTGTAATGATACATTTTATTTATGATTAACTGCGTGTTCTTCTTATTTATATTATATTATTAACATGATTTCAAAACTCACCTCCTTCGTTGTTTATGTTTGACTGGCTTGGCCCTGCATTTGTGAAATTGCAGTTGTTAAAGGTTAATGAGTCTTGAAGTTCAAGTTTGGGAAGAACCCCACTCCGATAGGTGATACCGGGAATAAGGGTTGTAATTTGCATTTTCTTATTTAATTTGAAATGAATTTTTATATGAAAACCTTAGAAGTAGTAGTTAGTTTTTAGAATTAAATCAAGTAATTATACTTAAATCAAGCTTATCGAGATTGCACTATTTTAATGAAAAAAATTAAGTTTAGAGTGTCCTATTTTATATTTTAGAAACGTGATATGCTAAATTAAAAATAGAAGTTTTTATTTTATATTATATATAAAATATATATAGGAATATTAGATAAATTATTATATATATTATTTTGGGGTTTAGGGTGTCACAGACGTCGAATGAATTCTATGTATATGTTTGATTAGACGTGTTTATGTGATGTGATAATAAAAGGTGGATGCATTTTGATAAGTTTATGTGATTATGATGATGTATAATTAATAATACTGATGTTATATATTTGTGATAAGTATGTGTGATGATTTATGATTGATGATAGTGATGCTATAAAATTATGATGAATTTATCTGATGAGATATGATTAATGATAGCGATGTTGTGAATTGGTGATGAGAATATTGAAGTAACCCCATAGTTGATGAAATAATAGTGATTCAAATTTGTGTTTGAGGTGACCTCATAATGGAGTATCATAGGCCAACCAGGGGAGAAAATAAATATTGAAAATTTGTAAAGTGGAGATTATTTTGTCATCATATAGGTAAGGTCTGATAAGCCTAGTGATTATGAAGAAGTACAATTGAATAAGCCTGACCGTGGCGGTATGCTGTTGAGCCTTAAGGTGTAATATCCCAAATTTTATAATAAACTATTTTACTGATTAAATATGATTTTAAATAATTAGTTCGATGTTAAAATTATTTTATAAGTAACGTTGATAAATTTTGGGACAATTTTAGTTATATGGGTGCTTTATATCAGGTGCTAGTTTTATAAATGTTAGATTAAATGAGTGATATAAATAATAAATATTATATTTTATTATTTGATCTATTTTTTTAAAAATATTAGTATTTTAGTATAATATTTTAGAAAAAGATTATATGCGATTATA